>CM061133.1:309876033-309971421 GCA_030789695.1 Scilla litardierei | reverse complement strand
GAGAGTAAAACATTTACAATATGAAAGTAAATGAAATACGAACTTACCGACAAAATCCTATGCCGTGAGTAAAACTTACGATTTAGGGCAAAGACGGATTTTGGGAAAGATGAAGGCACCAAACCCTAGCTCCATGATATTGACCAGCAATGGAGGCCTAGGTGGATGTTGGTGACCTAGAATCAAGCACTTGGCTTGGAAGGCTCACAATCAATGAATCTCTCTTTTGAAATAAGAGTGAAGGAGAGATTCAAGTGAGAAATGAAAGAGCTTTGAATGAGGATTAAATGCTTCTCTTTGATTCTCTAAAGATCAATTAATATCAGCCTTGAATGCTATGAATGCAGCACTCCAAGTATATATAGGATAGAGGAAAGAGAGAGCAAAATTCGTGGCATTTATGCTCCAACGGCTCTATTCTGAAGCAGACTAGTCGGTCAAAGAAGGATCACTGACCGACTAGTTCATCAACTAGTCGGTCGGTGAAACAACATGAACCGACTAAGAGATGAACAGCCAAAAGAAGAAGTTCAGGGAATGAATAACTAGTCGGTCCAAGAAGACTTGTCAACCGACTAGTTTCACAACTAGTCGGTCGGTGAGTCAACTTTGACCGACTAACAGGTGAACTCAAAGAGGCTGAACAAAAGATGAATTAGTCGGTCTAAGAACAAAGTCTAACCGACTAGTTCATCAACTAGTCGGTCGACAAATGTTCTTTGACCGACTAACGATAAACAGTAACTTGTACTGTACAGTGAAAGCTCAACTAGTCGGTCTAAGAAGGATTCCTAACCGACTAGTTTCACAACTAGTCGGTCGGTGAACCTTCTTTGACCGACTAACTGTAAACAGTAAAGAGATTAGAATTGAGAAGGCATTCTAGTCGGTTCAAGAAGCTTTGCCGATCGACTGGATTGCCATCTAGTCGGTTGGTTCTTCTTCTTGAACCAACTAACATGCACAAGAAGTCACGAATCGAAGCGCGAAGCTTCGGGAAAGTTTGTATGGACTTCTACTAAGATCCTAGCTCTAAGATATGAGCGTTATGAAGATAAAAACGTAAGACCTACTCAAGGCTTAACATTCTACGAAAAGAAGCTAGAAGACATTAAATAAACTTGACGAACCGTCTTCAAAAGCTTCAATCGAATCTTCATGACTTCAATAATGGTCCATGAGCTTCAACGAAGCTTCAAGCACACGATCACGCGCTTTGAGAAGTCTTGAGACGTCGCTTTAGATGTTCATATAAATTTGGCGACGATCTCCATAACTGCGCTCACAAAGAGTTAGTTCACGATATTTATGTTTGTTCATCATCAAAACCAAATCCGGGGAATCAATACTTAACATTCTCCCCCTTTTTGGTGATGACAAACCAACATAAATAATAATAAAAAATAATGATTCAAATGAAATTTACTTACTCCCCCTGCATTGATGACACGTTAATTCCAAAATAAATATTAATCATACGCATCAAGCAGACTGGTAAAGTAAAAATTGAGAATTCAATTATTGAAATATCAGATTTGAAATCCATTTTTATATCTTAACTTCCCCTGAATCTAATATATCAAATTAGATTCTTGTAAAAATGCTTTAAATTATCATTTAGCACATGTCATTATTAAATCTCTCCCCCTTTGGCATTAGCAAAAAGAGTGGGAGGAGATCAACGACAACAACAATGGCTTCAAATAAAAGCGCGGGAGTCGTAGAATACGACCATGGTCCAAATGACACCAAAGGAAAATATGAATTAAATCAAAGCGTGTCAATGAGACCAAGTTCGAAAATCTATAAATAAAATCAAAAAAACTCAAATTAATTTTACGGATTGAGTTATGGAATATACTCTCCAATATCAACATTCTCGATGAATTAAGTGCATGGAAAACAATTCTATGTTTCCATAGAAATAATTTTTATTAAATTAAGATAATCGTCGAGCGACGAAGTCAACATCAGAGACAATAATATAATGTGCACAAGGAAGTAAATGTCAACACGATGTATATAAATATATGAAACATGATACAACAAAATTATACATCCGCCAACATACATATAAGCGATCCTCAGATCGAAGCACAAAATACATCACTATATCACAGCAGATAACAGAGTATCACATACATACAAAAATATCAAAACTCCATCCAAAACGACATCAAAATACATCACAAAATCCATAACAACCATCTATCCTACCCAACTCTCTCACACTACATATATCATCCAAAGTGCACTAAGAGAGTCCTCCAAAGAAGCTCAGGAGGCAGCGGGAGGATTTGCAGCAGCAGCAGGCTCTGCAGAAGGAGTGGTGGTCACTGGGTCAGCAGGAGTGTCCACGGTCGCAACGGGAGTGACCTCGGGAGCACCAGACGAAGAATCCACCGCAGGGATGGTGGCAACAGGTGTGCTCTCGGGATCACCGGTAGAAGTAGCAGCAGCACCAGAAGTATCCTCAGGGGCACGAGCAGCAGCAGAACGAACAAGCTCCTGGAGCTCATCCTCATCCATCTCCTCCTCGTCAGAAATAGACGGAGGGATCTCAATGCCCAAGTGAGAGCAGATGCAAGCTAGCATCGCCTCAGAACGAGCACAACGAGACTCCACACGCCTCAGAGAGGTGGCAAACTCAGCGAGAGTAGGAGAGGGAGCATGAGCAGCTGAAGCAGAGGCTGAAGCTGAAGGGGTCGTCCTCTGAACGTGACGAAGCGCCGCAAGAGACTTCTTGACGGCCGTCACATTCAGAGGGGGACCAAGGGGACGCTCATCGTCGGGAGGAAGAGGGACACCGAAGTGACGGAAGACGATAGTCAATAGGCACGGGTAAGGAATGTGGGCTGACTTGGTGGACTTTCGAATACATTCGAAGGAATCCATCTTGTCAAGAATAATCCGTGCCCAATTGATCTCACTCCCCATGAAAATAGCGTAAATGAGCTTAAGAAATGGCTGGGAAGGCAAGGAAGATGAGCCGTACTTCGGAAGGAGGCACGACTTCAAGATAAGATTTAGAACCCAGGCATTTGGCTTAAAAGACTTGGATGGGACGCCAATCATGGCGGGAGGGATGACATGGAATATCTCGGAGAGCATGGCCTGGTCAAGGTCAGAAATATCGTCGACAGAGATATCAGAAGGAAGAAGGCCAGACGAGGAGACACCTATCAAATCCCCTAAGATTTCTGTCGTGAGGACTATCGGTGTCCCCAAGACAGTCGTCTCAATGGAATGAGTCTCGTCGTACTGACCGCGAACACGGTTCGCATAGAATAGCTTGACTAGACGGGGGTACGGGTGGGGATTCGTCTTAGGGTCATATCGAAGATAATCGATAAGGCCACTAGATGAAAGAAGATCGGCTAGGTGAGGGAAGTCGGAGAACTGAACGAAGTGCTCCAACAACAGAGGACAGTGTTCGATACGATTGTATGCCGCAAGACACAACGGGTCATCGCGACATAGCGAAATATCGACACCGCCAACTGGCATGGGAGCCTTCCCCTTAGGCTGACGAGCACTAGATCGGGGTGGAGGAGTAGGAGCCCTAGCGGTATGCTCGGTCTCGGGGATATATTCCGTGTCGGAATCAGAATCAGCTGGAGGAGTGGGAGCACGGAATGAAGCTGGAGACACGGGATACTTCCTAGGCTTGGGCTGAGATCTAGGCTTGGCGATCGCCATCTTCTTGTTCTTAAGAGGAGGCGAAGACGACGAATGATGGGTGGTCTTGGAACGGCGTTTGGGTTGCGGGGGGTCTGTAGATGGAGATTCGACGGTCATGGGTGACGGACGCGAGGGTTCGATCGGGATGCATGTCTTCGCCATAATCGAGACGAGACACGTGCAATCGACACGAGAACGACACAAACGAAAGCTAAACCCTAGAACAAACCCTAGGCCGAACCCTAGAAACGCTGAAATCGATGAAAAACACAGAAACCCTAACCCTAGAAGCTGAGAGAGGGATATACCTAGGAGGAGGAGAGGGGTCGATGGCAGCCTAGGTCTGAGATGGCCAGAAAACGGCCGGAATTCGACGGTCAACGGTGGAGGGAGAGGAGGAAGTCGAAGGGATTTGGGGGTTGGAGAAAAATCGCACCGACTAGAATGGGAATAAGTCGGTTAGATAGAGTTTAAGTCGATCGGAAGTCGAAAAGACAAAGCAGTCCCCGATGCATTTAGTCGGTCACAGTTCAAGCGCTGACCGACTAGATGACGATCTAGTCGGTCGGCCAATGAGCGAACCGACTAATTGCAAACAGTAACTGAAGCCAAAATTAGGGCTTGAGTTAGTCGGTCTGAGTTCATTCACTGACTGACTAGAAAGTAATCTAGTCGATCGGTCAATGAACATGAACCGCCTAACAGAGTTCAAAAATTTTAGAATTTGAAATTTTGAGTTCTCTCCTAATCGCACTTGGACGAAACATCGTAATACTCTCATATATCATTATACTACCCCATTAAACATCGAAAATCTTAAATTTGACGTTCATGAATATTTCGAGCATAAATTCCGAAAATTCAACCAAAAATCCAGAAAATTCCAATAAATCTAGCATGTGCAAATATAAACGAAATTTAATAGCATGCAAGATTATTGAACAAAATATCAATCCTAAATCTCGGATTCACCCATAATCCCCAATTCTCGACGCAACCGCACAAAGGAGTCTTCCTTGAGTGGTTTCATGAAAATATCTGCGATTTGCTTCTGGGTTTCAACATACACTAAAATGATGTCCTTTTTAGCAACATGATCATCTAAGAAATGGTGACGGACATCTATGTGTTTAGAACGGGAATGGTGTACCGGATTCTTAGAGAGACATATTGCACTTTGGTTGTCCACCATGATAGGGCAAGTATCACAGTTTATACCAAAGTCTTTAAGAGTGTGTCTCATCCAAAGAACCTGAGCACACGCGGCACCGGCGGCAATATATTCCGCCTCGGTGGTTGAAAGTGATACGGAATTCTGCTTCTTGGAAAACCAAGAGACAAGAGAATTTCCTATAAAATGGCAAGTGCCACTAGTACTTTTCCTGTCGGATTTGCATCCCGCATAATCTGCGTCACTATATGAGATTAACTCATATGTGCTAGACTTTGGATAAAGTAATCCAAAGTCAAGTGTGTAACTTAAATAACGAAAAATACGTTTTACCGCTACTAAGTGAGATTCCTTAGGTTGAGACTGATAACGAGTACATACACATACGCCAAACATAATATCGGGCCTACTTGCGGTAAGATAAAGTAAACTACCTATCATACCTCGATATAGACGAATGTCTACATCTTTACCGCCTGTATCCTTATCAAGATGTGTAGTAGTGCTCATTGGAGTCTTCTTCCCGGAGGCATTCTCCATTCCAAATCGCTTTAGCAACTCCACCATGTACTTGGTTTGGTGGATGAAGATTGCATCGTTTATTTGGCGAATTTGGAGACCTAAGAAATATTTGAGCTCACCCATGTGGCTCATCTCAAATTGATCCTTCATCACATTAGAAAACTCTTCGCAAAGAGTGAAGTTAGTAGCACCGAAAATGATATCATCAACGTAAATTTGAACTAAAATTATATCATTATTCGAATACTTAACAAATAATGTAGAATCGACTTCTCACATTTTAAAACCTAAATCCAAAAGAAAATTCTTTAAACGGTCATACCAAGCTCGAGGAGCTTGTCTCAAACCGTAAAGTGCTTTCTTAAGTTTGAAAACGTGATTTGGAAAATTTTCATTTATAAAACCCGGAGGTTGAGAAACTTAAACTTCCTCAACAACATCTCCGTTTAAAACGCACTTTTTGCATCCATTTGAAAGAGTTTAAAATCTTTATGGCATGCAAAAGATAACAATAATCTAATAGATTCTAATCTAGCTACCGGAGCAAAGGATTCTTCGAAATCAATACCTTCCTCTTGCCGATAGCCTTGAGCTACTAATCGAGCTTTGTTCCGGACGACGATTTGGTTTTCATCGGTCTTGTTCTTGAAAATCCACTTCGTTCCTTTAACGGTGTGGTTCTTCGATGGCAATGAAACAAGCTCCCAAACTTCATTCCTCTCGAATTGAATGAGTTCCTCCTCCATGGCTAAGATCCAAGCACTATCTTTGCATGCTTCGTTAATATTATTTGGCTCTATCGAGGAGGCAAAGGAACAATGAGCGAAGTAGTGGACTTGAGATCTCGTCTTGACACTATCAAGGATGTTGCCAATGACTTGCTCATGAGGATGGTCACGAACGGTATGAAGCCGTTTGGGAATTCCCTGATCACTAGGAACATTCTCAAAAGATTCATTAGTAGGGTAAGTAACATTAGAATCAATAGAATTAGAATTACCAATAGAATCACATAAGACATTCATGGAGTCATCATCATTAGTAATTCTAGTAGGGACAAAACCTTCATTAAATGAAACATGAAGTGATTCCTCGATCGTTGAGGTTCGTTTGTTGTATATCCGGTAGGCTTTGCTATGGGAGGAATATCCAACAAATATCCACTCATCGGATCTTGGATCGAATTTGTCCAAACTACCATACGTGTTTTTAATAAAACATTTTGCGCCGAAAACTCGAAAATGTTTAACTTGAGGCAATCTACCAAACAACAATTCATAACAATTTTGTTTGGTGCCGGGCCTCAAAAGTATCATATTAAACACATAGCAAGCGGTATGTACCGCTTCCGCCCAAAATTGATGGCCAAGTTGGCTATCATCAAGCATAGTGCGAGCACATTTCACTAGCGTCCTATTCTTTCTCTCAACAACACCATTTTGAAGAGGTGCGCGAGGGAATGAAAAGGTGTGAGTAATACCAACATCATCACAAAAATTTGAGAAAGCCTCATTCTCAAATTCCCCTCCATGATCACTACGAATAGTGACAATGGTGGTTCCAATGAGATTTTGTACTTTCTTAACAAATATTGTGAAGTTTTCAAAAGCATCATCTTTATTACTTAAGGAAAATACCCAAGTAAATCTAGAGAAGTCATCAACGATGACAAGTCCATATCGTGCATTTTCTAATGAAGCAACTCTAGTTGGCCCAAAAAGATCTAGATGTAATAGCTCTAGAGGCCGCTTAGATGAAATGCTTTTCTTAGGTTTAAATGACGATTTTGGAAGCTTGCCTCGTTGACACGAGTCACAAAAGCTTTTCTTTTGAAAGACAAGCTTAGGGAAGCCTCTAATAGAATTTAACTTGGAAAGCTTAAAAAGTGTTCCAAAGGTCACATGACCAAAACGTCGATGCCATAAGTGTTGTTCACTTGTGTTGGCAATGAGACATTGTTCATGTGATCTTGGAAGATCTAGGATATATATATCCTTATGGCGTGTGCCGGAAAACAATAAATCATTATTATCTTTTCTTAAAATATGGCATATTCCTTTCACAAAGCTAACTTTGTAACCTTTGTCACAAAGTTGGCTTATTGAAATAAGATTGTGGTTTAATCCTTTAACAAGGTAAACATCACTTATTAGTGGTTTAGAAGGATTACCCACTTTGCCAACACCAATGATGGTTCCGCTCTCGTTGCCTCCAAAGACTACCCGGTTTCCATTTGCAATGGGCACCACTCCGGAGAGCAATTGAGCATCACCCGTCATGTGTTTTGAATACCCGCTATCGAATATCCAATTATTCTTGGAGCCAAATTTGGATTTTTTGCTCCGTTTCTTTTTCTTGAGTACCTAAAGATAGAAAATATCGTATCATGGTATCCAAGGTCATCGGGTCCTAAAAGATTAGACCTTTGGAAGCCAAGTCCAATTGGACTTAGACTTCCCCACATAATTATCACTATACATGACATTCATAAAATAAGAATTCATATAAACTTGTTTTTCATTCATGTGTGTGTCCTTTGGGCTCCAAATAGTGAAGATTTAGGGAGCCCTATTCCTATTGGGAGCATGCATGCGTTGTTGATTTCTACGTGATGCATGTCGTGGATAGGCATATGGCACATGATGAAATGGTGCATGACGATAATTGTTCATATGATGATGTGGGTGAACATATGCATGTGGAGGAACACGTGCGTGAGGGTATCTCACATGGTGTGCACGTGCCTGTGGATGTGGTGCATAAAACTCATCATATGTGTGAACATGTGTAGTAGGATGTGTGTTCCTACGTGGCATGGTATTGGTGTACATATAAGCATGACCCTTATTTGGAGGTCCACCCAAAGTGGATTTCTTTCCAAACGAGGGTGTGTACGAGGTGGAAGCACCATTGGTAGATGAACTACCAATAGAGTGTTTGCTACCATTCGTTGAGGCATCGGAAGTTGGCCTAACAAAGGTAGTAGATGACTTGGATGAATTTCCCATCTTATACCCCAAGCCAATGTGGTGATTGGCCGGGAGTAAGTCATTTAGGATTTTATCCAAATGATCTTTACCCTTATTGAATTTATTAATTCGGCCTAATGTGCACTCATACTTCTCGGTGAGAGAATGCGTAGAAGCATCCAAAGTGGATACTTGCGATGTGAGTACACAAACACGAGATTTGAGATTCTCATTCTCAATACTCAAAGTTGAGTTTCGAGAAATCAAATCCGCCATCTCATGTTCATCCGCTTCCTCAATATGAACATGTTCAAGTTGAGATTTGAGATTTACAATCTCATTTCTCAAGTCTTCAACAACGGTGTCGTTGTTGGTGATGATAGGTTTAGGCGAGGTTTGGATGCTAGCTAAATCATCTTTTACCTTAGTTTATATATTTACTAATTTAGTATATGTAGACCATATTTGCTCATTAGCATGTCTGAGGTCATCCATGGTTACCTCATCGTCGCCTTCATCCTCGCTATCATCGGAAGAAGATCCTTGATCATGCTCCTCTCTTGCCATGAAGCACATGTGTGCTTGCTCCACTTGCTCATCGTCCGACTCTCCACTAGAGGAATCTTCGGAGTCGGTGAATGTCCCGACAAGCCCTTTCTTATACACTTTCTTGTACTTCTTGGACTTGTCGAACTTTGACGCCTTCCACTTCTCCTTTTGCTTATTTTGAGGACAACCCGCTTTCATGTGTCCTGGCTTGTTGCATTTGAAGCACAAAGGAGAGGAGGCGTTAGAAGAACTAAACTTAGATTTGTTCTTGAAATTACCTTTTCGGAAGAACCGGTTGAACTTCTTTGCCATGAGGGCAATGTATTCCATGTCCAACTCGTCTTCCGAGT
This sequence comes from Scilla litardierei, assembly GCA_030789695.1. Lineage (NCBI taxonomy): Eukaryota > Viridiplantae > Streptophyta > Magnoliopsida > Asparagales > Asparagaceae > Scilla > Scilla litardierei. Next base: position 309,962,179 of record CM061133.1, on the reverse strand, counting down.
CTTCATCATCTGTAGATGTAGATGTAGATGGAGCGGCCTTGAATGCAATCGCCTTTTTCTTTGGCTCGTCTTGCTTCAAGTAGGACTTCATCTTGTCCTGCAACTTTAGCTTGCTATCCTTGCGTACCTCATAAGACATTAAGGTATCCATTAGTTGAATAACAGTATACTTACTCATGTCATTACCTTCCTGGATGGCGAAGGTACGTTTCTACCAACAAGAAGGAAGTCCTCAATGATCTTGGAGACTTTCTCCTTTTGGGTGTAGGTTTTCCCAAGAGCCTTCAACTCGTTGGTGATGTCGACGAAACGAGCATAATACTCCTTCATCTTCTCACCCTGTTGCATATGAAATAATTCGTAATCTTTATTCACAACAACGAGTTTAGAGTCTCTTACCCTACTCGTTCCTTCATGCAAGATGAGGAAGGAGTTCCATATTTGATATGCACTCTTACATGTGCATATCTTGTTGAAGTCCTCGGGCTCCAAAGTACATTGCAAGGCGTTCATTGCCTTGGCATTGCTTACCTCCGCAGCGACCTCCGCGGTAGTCCACTTCGCGAAATCTTCTTCTTCGGGCTCGACGTACTCCGTCAACGTGGCTCTCCACAGTGAAGCACTCCGTAGGAAAGTTTCCATCCGGCATTTCCAGTACCCGTAATTGGTACCGTTGAATAAGGGAGGCCTCGTCGAGGAGTGTCCTTCCATCACCGAAGACGCTCCTTCACGGTTTCTGAAGGTGCTGTAATCTGAAGGTGGACGAACAGTTTTATTGTCGTTGGCAGACATAGCTAGGTACTTGGCTTTGATACCAAATGTAATGCCCTACGTAGCTACTGCACAAGTACTAGAGGGGGGGGGGAATAGTACTTTAAAATAATTAAGAAGATAATTCCTAATTATCTTGCAAACTCAACCAACAATGCAGAAATGCGGAAATGTAAATAATGACAACAAGGAAATGCAATCGCAAACAGACAATTTAACGGGTTCTGATCCACCCAAGTCTCCCCGACTTGTTCCCGGTGATCCTACGTCCCAACCACCCAGATCCCCTCCGGATACTTGAGTTAGAAACTTCTAACTCAAATTTGCACTATGAAATACTTGTAGAAACCTCTACAAGATCAAATCATACACAAATGAAATTGTGACTCCCACAACCCGGGATCACAAACAAACTCTCACAACCGAGAGTAAAACACTTACAATATAAAAGTAAATGAAATACGAACTTACCGACAAAATCCTATGCCTTGAGTAAAACTTACGATTTAGGGCAAAGACGGATTTTGGGGAAGATGAAGGCACCAAACCCTAGCTCCAAGATATTGACCAGCAATGGAGGCCTAGGTGGATGTTGGTGACCTAGAATCAAGCACTTGGTTTGGAAGGCTCACAATCAATGAATCTCTCTTTTGAAATAAGAGTGAGGGAGAGATTCAGGTGAGAAATGAAAGAGCTTTGAATGAGGATTAAATGCTTCTCTTTGATTCTCTAAAGATCAATTAATATCAGCCTTGAATGCTATGAATGCAGCACTCCAAGTATATATAGGACAGAGGAAAGAGAGAGCAAAATTCGTGGCATTTATGCTCCAACGGCTCTATTCTGAAGCAGACTAGTCGGTCAAAGAAGGATCACTGACCGACTAGTTCATCAACTAGTCGGTCGGTAAAACAACATGAACCGACTAAGAGATGAACATCCAAAAGAAGAAGTTCAAGGAATGAATAACTAGTCGGTCCAAGAAGACTTGCCAACCGACTAGTTTCACAACTAGTCGGTCGGTGAGTCAACTTTGACCGACTAACAGGTGAAATCAAAGAGGCTGAACAAAAGATGAATTAGTCGGTCTAAGAACAAAGTCTAACCGACTAGTTCATCAACTAGTCGGTCGACAAATGTTCTTTGACCGACTAACGATAAACAGTAACTTGTACTGTACAGTGAAAGCTCAACTAGTCGGTCTAAGAAGGATTCCTAACCGACTAGTTTCACAACTAGTCGGTCGGTGAACCTTCTTTGACCGACTAACTGTAAACAGTAAAGAGATTAGAATTGAGAAGGCATTCTAGTCGGTTCAAGAAGCTTTGCCGACCGACTAGATTGCCATCTAGTCGGTTGGTTCTTCTTCTTGAACCAACTAACATGCACAAGAAGTCACGAATCGAAGCGCGAAGCTTCGGGAAAGTTTGTATGGACTTCTACTAAGATCCTAGCTCTAAGATATGAGCGTTATGAAGATAAAAACGTAAGACCTACTCAAGGCTTAACATTCTACGAAAAGAAGCTAGAAGACATTAAATAAACTTGACGAACCGTCTTCAAAAGCTTCGATCGAATCTTCATGACTTCAATAATGGTCCATGAGCTTCAACGAAGCTTCAAGCACACGATCACGCGCTTTGAGAAGTCTTGAGACGTCGCTTTAGATGTTCATATAAATTTGGCGACGATCTCCATAACTGCGCTCACAAAGAGTTAGTTCACGATATTTATGTTTGTTCATCATCAAAACCAAATCCGGGGAATCAATACTCAACATTAACGTCAGTGGAGTACATGTGCCGATAGACTTCGTGGTGATGGATATGCCCGAAGACACCCATACACACATCATCCTTGGACGGCCCTTCATGGCCACCGCTGGCATGCTGATAGACGTTAAGAAAGGGAAGTTATCCCTTAATGTTGGTGACGAAAAGGTCGAGTTCGACTTGGGGTTATCTATGAAGCACCCCCCGGATGAAGCTGGTTGCAATATGCTGGACAATAAGGAAGAAAGAGCGGTGGAAGCTGGGGCCTGGGAAATTCTCTCAAGGAATCCCCCAGACAGCTTGGGGGACCTTGAAGAACATATCGGTCTGAAGAAAGAAGATGTTGCTGGGGAAGCGGTTGTCCCACATACGACCCCTCCCGGATTCCAAAAAGCTCCTCCGACGTGGAAAAAGGGGAAAGAGCCCATGTGGCTTACCGGTGATGAGATCCGGATCTTGAAAAGAGTGGTGGTAGACGTCAATATAAGGGAGAAGCCCCCTGATACCATCAACGGAGGGAGGATCGTCGAGCAAGTCTACCTGTCACCGTCGACGACACTAAGGGCCACCAATTCAGAATCTGAAGGGATGCCAAACTTAGGGCATCACCCCCATCCACCTTGAAGATCATCTACAGGCGTCGAGAAAACAACGTTAAACAAAAGCACTTCATGGGAGGCAACCCATGTTCTAAACTCTCATCTTTATTTTTAGGATTTTTTTAGCTTTATTTTTATATTTTGTTGAATAAATTCAGCAACGGGAACTTTCGTCAAGAGACTTAGGCTATTTGTGGACTTTTGCAGGAAACAAGCCCCCAACCGATCGGTTGAGCTCTCAACCGATCAGGTGGGACGTATCAGAAAAAGCCCTATATCTGTTCTTCAGCGAACTGGTCGGGTGGAGCAAACCGAGATCGGGTGGCAGATCGTGTGAGAAGAGCTGAACTCTCGGATTTTTTGGGATTTAGATCAACCGATCGGTTGATAGAGGCAGTGGTCGTGTTGCCGTCCGGGTGAAAATCACAGTGATCTCGGGAGAATTTGGGATGCGGTCAACCGATCGGGTGGAAACTCACCCGAAAGGTTCACCTGTAGCTGTTGACCAACAGAATATTTTCGAAACTTACCTAACCGATCGTGTGAACTATCATCCGATCGGTTCTCTTTCGCCCCTATACATACTCCCCCTCACCCGGCCTTATTCACCCGACCCCCCCCACATTTCCGTTCGCACGTCTCCCCTTTCTCCATCTTCCAAATTGATCTCCTCCAGCAACCCCTCGACTCCTAAATCCACACCCTCACTCATTCCCACACTCCCCCACCATCAACACCTTTCCCATCAACAACATTCACTCGCCAAACGTCCAAACCCTAACCCTAGCCCCCAAATTTTCGAAAATTTCAATTCTTGTTGGATCAGTGAGCGGCGGCTTCCCAAATCGCTTACTCATACTGCGTAGGGTCTTTCGGGTGCTTGATCTTACAACATTGATGGGTAACCTCTTTCCACTCTTCACATTTCTTTCAATTATATGCAAGGTCTTAAATTTGTGTCTACACACTTCATCTGCTTCATCATCTTCATAGACACCATATCCCACTTTATCATTCTTCCCCCATGTCGTCACGATGTCTTGGAAGGGAAAAGAGATTCCCTCATCGTCACACAGACACCCCATATACGGCCCTTTTTACCCTTCTTTCCTTGGCATCAACACTTCTTCTGAAGAGCAATCCGATCGTTTGCAAGCTCTTCTTCATCGCCCAGTGCGATCTACTCTTTTCGCCGATTCCCCCACTTTCGAATCTCTTGGACTCTTTCGGGGAGTCTGCGCACTTTACCGCTTCATAGGTTGCGATTACCTTCTACATACCCATGCGCACACACACAGGAATCTCACACTCGAGTTCCTCAATTCTCTGGAAGTGACCGAGTATGGTTTCACCTTCTGTGCCTTCAATGGTGATTTTTCCATGAGTTTTCACGAGCTTAACAATATTCTGAATTTCCCTCACCCCGATCGTTATGTTGAATGTTCAACTCACGATCGGTCTGATATATTTTCTTACTTTCATGACGATGGTGTCTGGCAACGGTTCACTCAGTATGCCACTTTTTCCTCGGTTGCTCTCGCCTCCTACATCATACATCTGTGCTACCGCTTCGCCCATTGCTTCCTTGCCAACACCATTTTCTCCCACGTGGATGTTTCCACGGTGTCCCGGGATGAGCTCCTCTTTCTTTACGCCATGTCCCATGACAGGATACATGGTCATATCCCATTACTCATAAACACCGCTCATTTGATCATCCACAAGATCTTATCTGTTAGCCGTGCAACCTCTGGATCTATCTGCTGCGGGGGATGATTACTCTTATTGTCAGCTGTGTTTTGAGGCTACCGCCCCACCTCCCTATTCTACCGGGACGTAGCCGTATCGATCGCGACTACTTGATCGAAATCGGTATGCTAACTCCCTTTGGTGAGGAGCATACAGTCTACCTCTACAGTCATGCCAACACTCGTTTTGCCATCCTCCCACCCTTATCTCCAGAGCGCCTCCCCATACGCATTTCACATCTACCATGGGAATGCTACCCTGATCCTTGGTACGCCACACTCGTACACTTTCCACCCTTGGATCCTCCCGATTGGCACCCGTGTGTCGGTTCACCCGGTGCCATCATTATCCACCATGATCCACCGATAAATTTCGATCCTCCGGTGGTCCAGCCTGATGCTCCTCCCTCTCCTATTCGCACACCCTCTCCTTCGTCCTCAGAGGATTCATTCTACCATTATTCCCCACCCTCCTGGTCATCTCCTTACCATTCCACCGAAAGCGACTCTGATTGACTTCCCCTAGCATATTTCTGTATCTTCATGATTATATCTTATTGCTAGCATTGTCATGTCCAGCTTGGGGGAAGTCGACATTTTGTGTGTTCTGTCGTGTTTTTTCTGTGTGGTGTGCTTGTTTATATACGTCGTGTGGTGTGATTTTCTATCGTTTATTTTCTGTATTTCTTTTTCCTCTTTCTTTATTTTTCAGTTTCGTATGTGGGCTTTCATCGTTTTTCATTTCTCTTTGTGTCGGTGCGTATTCTGATCGTCGCCCGGTGTGCACACGCAACTGGGACGAGCGACTCGTAGTCTTACCGCAAGCGCACGGCGTAGTGGCGAGCGGGTATCGAACTCAGGGAGGGACATGGACAGTGTCTCGTTCTAATCACCTAGCTATCGGAATGGTCGAGAATAATTCGGGGTGAAATTGTCACAATCGTTCGTATATCAATAGAAATATCAATGAAATAAAACGCCTAGGGATAGGGAATCCCCGCTACGAACCGTATCTCATCGTTGTGATTCATAGGTTACATCATTGCTAGACTTGAATTTTGGGTGAACTAGTTGCAACTAAATGTGGAACCAAGCTCACGCTTTCGCGCTATTGCTGGTCTATAGCAAACCTAGGTTAGGGCCCAATCTCTAGCAAACCCTAACCTAAGCCGCTAGTATTAGGATCGACATCATCGTTCAATCGTATCTCGAGCCCACTCTCGTGCAAACTCAAGCTACGACCTAGGTTGAGATAGTTCCTACCCGTCCAATCTCTTGCAAACGGGTATTTGTATAGAAATACGATTAAAAACCCTAGCCTTGGTCCAATCTCTTGCAAACCAATTCTAGAAAATTCCAATCGTAAATCTAAATCGAATTTCTAGGGCTTCCTATCAATTGGGATCCAATCTCTTGCAAATCCCAATCGATATGAATCCCTAGCTATCCGTAATAAATCGATCCCAACCTAACCATAATCAATTCTAGCAAGAATTTCACCAATTCATCACAATTTAGAAATAGGGTTCATAGGGTTCATCCCCATGCCCTAGGACAATAAAACTACTCACTAATCATCATGCAATTCATAAGAAATTCAATAGAAAATTCAGCACAAATCATTGCAATAGAGAGATTATCAATAAAAATGGAGTTTTTGACAAGAAAAGAGACAAACCAATGAGAATCCAATAGCATCCAACAAGAATCTCCTTTCTAATCTCTCAAAAAGCCTAAATCTAATTAACTAAAAAGCTATCTAAAAAGGTTGCAAAAAGTATCAAAAAGTTCTCTCTAACTAGGGCAAAAACTGGGTTTAAATACCCCTCAAAATCGCCCAGAAATTCGTGACAAAAATGCCCCTGCGTAGCTCAAAAATCGTAGTTTACGCTACAGGCGGGGTGGCTCACTCGGCCGAGTGACAAATGTCACTCGGCCGAGTGACAAACCCTGTACAATTACAGTAAGTCGGGGATTTTTGGGGGTCTGTCTTCGGAGGTGACTCGGCCGAGTAGATTTACTCACTCGGCCGAGGGGCAATTCTTGCTCGGCCGAGTGGAAGCTCTGAAAAGCCTGTAAAATAATAGTAAGTCGGCCATTTTCGAAGCGTCTGTTCTCGTGCCACTCGGGCGAGTAGACTTCCATGCTCGGCCGAGTGGACTATCGTCACTCGGCCGAATGCACGCCCATTTTCTTCTGTTGATGCGTGTCCAGTCTGGTCGGCCGAGTGGTCTTCTTGCTCGGCCGAGTGGGTGGTTCACTCGGCCGAGTGAGATGCTACAAAGGCCCAATCTTTGTCTTTTCGCTTCCTCGTCGCTCCTACGACGTTCTTTCTTCTCCCACTTGTCTTCCATCGTCGAATAACCCTCAAAAGAGCCTAGGGTGACACTCCGGAGTGGGTGCAAATCCTCTTGATCTCAAAATCACTCCGAATCGCTCCGTATCTCCTGAAATGCGACAAAAACAAGAAATCGTGAAAAGCATCGCAATATTGTCGAATAATCGTGAAAAACGCGATATGAGCGATCAAAGTGGCATGCAAACATGCAGAAAAAGGGTGTAAAATACGGGGCGATCATATTCCCCCCATTTTTCATTGCCCTCACGTATTTACTTTTATTGCATTGAGGGAAATGCAAGTTTCAGCTTGGGGGAGTCGCACTTCGTGCGTCGTTCTGTGTCTTTTCTTCGTTTTTGAGTCGTTTTCACCGTGTTTTTCTTTTTCTTTCTTTCCCTTTTCTCCTCTCTCTCTTCTAGAGATGACCCCAAATGATGAATCGCCACAGAATCACACACACACACACCCCTAGCATGGCTTCGATAATCACATTCACTAACCCTAGGAAGCTGAGTCCTCTTGCATTTCATGCATCGTGGGTCCATTTTGCTTTTGTGTGAGTCGTGTGTCGTGCCTAGCTTACGGTGTGCTTCTACGTTGTGATTTTTGATTTATATACCTGTCCTGGAATGACCCCTAGATTATCATGTTTCGATTTGAATATGCGGTATTTGCTTCTCCTGTCTGCTTCTATATGCATGCTATATTTATATCGTATATTTTATTTCACATGTATCGGGATTCCACAGTTAGGACTAGGATAACCCATTTAGCCTATGCTCTGATTAGCGAAGAAAATATCCATTGCCCAAGTGTCTAGAATCCGATTTCTTTTTTATTTTACTTGATGCAAATCCCCTCGTCATGCACCGTTCTCCCACTCAGGAGAGTACACACATGTATATACCCAAAAGTCCAAAAATAAAAAAAAGAGAGAAAAGAAAAACCCAAAAAGAGAAGAAAAGAGAAAAGAAAAGAAAAAAATATATATGTATAGCCAAAAACCCAAAAAAATACATATATCCAAAACCCAAAAAAATTTATGTGTGAATATTTTCCTACCTACCGAGAATAAAGGGAAGGCGAGAATTTGCACCGAGTGTTCTTCTCCACATCATCTCAACCCCCATCGTTTTCGAAAACACTTGGAATAGGGACCTTCTAGCTATTATCTAGGCAATATTGTGGTGATTTCCTAGTCCCTAGTTGTGAAGTCCCTGACGCATGATACGATTCGATTCTTACTCTGTTCTGTTGCATGCTTGAGCTATCTATTCACCGCTTATTTCAAATCGAATCTATATTTGGGTCTTTTCTTGGATTTGTGTATATGGAGCTCTATTGCACATTGTAGATAGTAACCCCGTCTGCTAGCATGTGACCACACTTACTTGCGCTTCACCGTGTAGGCCCACGACACTCGTTTGGACTCGTTTTCCTTGGTTTAGTGTTGTGATTTGTCGCTTGCTTGCTTGGTGTGGCGTTGTTGATTTTGTTGGCCCTGACGGGCAATTTATGATTTAGATTTCTCTTTTCTCTCTTTCTCTCTATTTTCTCCCTCCGAGCTCCTACTCTCACTCACCTTTCTCGAGGACGAGGAAGGGTTCAGCTTGGGGGATTTTGACGTGTGTGTATATTTTATATATTCATGCACGTCTTCTTTGTGTTTTTCCGTTATTTTCCGCCGTCCCGTATCCATTTTCTCGTGTTTTCTAGTTTTCTTTCACTTTTCCGTGCTTTTGTGTGTTTGCAGGAGATTGCCAGCATAGGGGACACATAACGATGATATTATAAGTCTCTAGAGCAACGGGAGGAGTCACGCGCGATCCAGGGGGCCAAACGGCGAAGATTGCCATCTTTCAGCCCCCACCCGATCGTTGGACACAGCCAACCGACCGGGTGATGCACGTGTGTCCGACCCGGACTGAAGCTGAAGCGAAGTGCAAGGTCAACCGACCGGTTCGCCGACCGGTTCATCCCAACAGAGTTCTCGGGAAATTGGAGCTGAATTCCAACCGATCGGGTGACCTTCACTCGATCGGTTCATCTATAGCGAATTTTACGAACGACGACCCGGAGAGCTCACCCGACGGCCCACTGACCGTGCCAAGTCGACTGAAGTCTCTGTTCTTTTGGGTGATAATTCCAACCGATCGGTTGATAACTCAACCGATCGGTTCACCTGATGACCGCATCCCTTCAAATGACGGGTCAAGCGAGCTGGTGAAATTTCTAAAGCTCGCAGCCGAAGCACGTAGCAGCTCACCCGATCGGTTGATTCTTCAACCGATCGGGTGAAGTCGATTTCTATATATAACTGCCTAGGTTTTCAGAAAAGGGGGATTGTATTTTTTCTGTCTTTTTCTCAATTTGTGACGGCTGGAATTTTATTGTTATCTGTAAGTTTTTTGATTTTTTATGAAACTTTGATATAGTCTTAATTGCATTGCTACTACTTCATTTCAATTGCCTGATTATGATTTCTACGATTTATTTTCATTTAGATTTCTTTTTAGCTATAATGTGTGAGTAGTTCCCAAATCTGGGATTTCAGTGGAAACCCCACCGTGGGTTCTCCCTGATGCGTCCATAGGACTAGGATTCCGATAGGGAATAGGGATTTATTGGTTACACGAGGTGTTTCATTGTCATCGTCAGGAAAAAGAACGTCTTTGACCGTAGGGCCAATGGGGAATAAACTTGGCAGTTGACTCCCTAGCCATAGCTCACGCCCTTAGCGTAGACATCGAATCCTAGCGCGCGGGAGCGGCATGATGAGATGTTGGGAGTTATCGTTGCGAGCTTAGTGCTCCTGGAGTCGGTCGGTGTTAATGAACATGGGAATGCCCATCGACCGAACCTGGGTAGTCCGGCGTATCATCCTGGGCACCGACCGGAATATCGGGCCCATGGGACGCTGGTATCACTCTTAGAGGCAACGTCTCACCGCTAAACCTAATTCCGATCGTTTTCCTATCCGTAGGGCGTAATAGCGAGAACACACGATAGGGTGGAAACCGGAGTCTTGGGTTTCCCTTCATATTGTTTATCCTCCGTATTACATTCCGTAACAAACCAACGATCGATCGGGGTAGCTCACCCGTAGGGTGAATTGGTTCCTCTTAGAAACAAGCACAACCACGCCTCCCTATGTTCGACCCCCAAGCCACACTACAACACCGTGTGCTTGCGGTACAAATATTTTAAATCTGGTATCCCCTATCCAACTACACTCTTATGAGTTAAAAGTCGGGGGACGTCAAGCTTTATGGCGTCGTTGCCGGGGAAGCAACGTGTTTGTTTATTTTAGGACCTTTGAACCCTTGAGTCTAGTTTATATCTCTACCTCACGATAGTTTTCGCATTCTACTTTTTCATTTTTATTTCCTATTTTTATTTTTTCTGTTTTTATCTGTTCCTATCTCATACTTGCTTCACGGGTATTTCTTGATTTTCATGCGTAGGAATACAAGGAGTCTAGACGACTTGATTCCTATCGACCCGAAAATTAACGCCACCTTGAGGCGTCTGGCCGCAGAGAAGAGAAGAAGAGAAGAGTCTGAAGCCATGGGGGAGAATACCCCACCGCATAAATCCCTGCTGGAGTACTCGATGCCATCCATTGGGTCCACCTCCTCCATTCGACCTCTGGTTATTGTAGCCCAGAGCTTCAAGCTTAAGCCGTCACTAGTGACGTGGATCCAGCAGGATCAATTCTCTGGGGCACCCATGGAGAGCCCTATTGAACATCTGGACTCCTTCCTCGAGAAGTGTGACACATTCAGGATTAATGGTGTCACCACTGAAGCAATCCGACTGAAGCTATTCCCCTTCTCTCTATAGGATAAGGCCAAGCAATGGCTTAGGGGAAAGGACCCAAACACCTTCAACACCTGGGAGAAGCTCTCGAATGTGTTCTTGACTAAGATCTTTCCTCCGGAGAAGACCATGAAGTTGAGGAGTGAGATCTCCTCCTTCTTCCAAGCCAGCCACGAGTCCCTGCATGAAGCTTGGACGAGATACAAAGAGATGCAGCGGAGATGCCCTCATCACGAGCTTCCAAAGTGGCAGATTATTAATCTGTTCTATAACGGGCTGAGGGATGACTTGAAATCTTCGATGGACGCCGCGGCTGGGGGTCCTTCATGTCTAGAAGTGAAGAAGATGCCGGCAACATCTTGGAAAACATGGCATCAAAAAATGAGCGGTGGTGCGACGAGCTTGCAACACCTAGATCTGGAGGCATTCATAGAGTCGAGGACGTCGACAAGTTGTCTAGAAAATTTGATTTGCTATCGACCCAGATCTCTGTGCTCATGGTAGGAGCTGGTGGTACCGGTACCCAACAAGTATCAGTGGTGGAAACGGAAGTCCAGGGAGACTTCGAGGGTGGTGACATTTCACCGTCGGTGGATCAAGCTAGCACACTTTTCTTCAACCCTACGGGTAATGCGCCGTATCCACCCGGACTAGCTCTAATCCGGTTTATTCTCCGAATAACTGGAACCACCCAAATCTTAGCTATCGGGTGCCGTACCAGCAGCCTCAGCAGCAGCAGCAGCAGCTAGTATATCAGCCGCCTAGGCAACAACAGCAACAGTATCAGCAGCAGCAGTAGCCTCCACAGGTGTACCAGCAGTATACACCAAGGAACCAGCAGCCCATGCAGCAGCAGCAGCCATATGGCCAGCAGCGTGTTATCTCCCCGGTTGAGTCCCTCTTGACTCAGTACATTTTGAACCAAGAGAAGGTCATTTTGAAGCTGGAAATGGGGCAGAGGGCTCTCACCGACCAAGTAACCCAGCTGGGGTTGCAGGTGGTGAACCTTCAAAGGTCGCAAAATCAATTGCCGCCACAACCGGAAGTTAACCCGAGGGGGGCAAATCAGACTTTGGCACTAACGCATGAACATGCGAATGTGTCCGCTATCGTCCTGAGAAGCGGGACACGAATTCCTACGAGAGTGCCCGCTACGGAAGCTCCGTTGGTCGTTGGGCGGCCAATTGAAAAATCGAATGACAACGGAGCTCCGTCACCAAAGAATACGACTCCGGAGGGAGTCCCTGAAGAAGAGAAGAAGAAGGAAGAGAAGGAGAACCTTAGAGTATTCAATCCCGTTGTGTCTTTTCCACAACGACTTGCGAAGGCTAAAATTGATGAAAAATACGGCAAGTTCTTCGCTATGGTCAAAGATTTGAGTTTGTAGATCCCGTTCCTCGATGCCATAGAGACAATTCCCTCCTATGCAAAATTTTTAAAGGACTTGGTGACGAGGGGTTCGAGAAAGGAAAAGGTCGTTCTCACAGCGGAATGTAGTGCTCTCATCCAGCGAGCGAATCCGCCCAAGCTAAAAGACCCTGGAAGCTTCTCCATTCCTTGTTCGATTGGGGAAGTAAAAATCCATCGGGCGCTCGTTGACTTAGGAGCAAGCGTCAGTCTAATGTCCCTGTCACTATATAGGAGGATAGGGATGGGAGACCTGGAGCCCACGGGTATAACACTTCAATTAGCTGATAGATCGGTCAAATACCCATTGGGAATTGTAGACGACCTGCCTGTTAACGTCAGTGGAGTACATGTGCCGGTAGACTTCGTGGTGATGGATATGCCCGAAGACACCCATATGCCCATCATCCTTGGACGGCCCTTCATGGCCACCGATGGCGTGGTAATAGACGTGAAGAAAGGGAAGTTATCCCTTAATGTTGGCGACAAAAAGGTCGAGTTCGACTTGGGGTTATCTATGAAGCACCCCCCGGATGAAGCTGGTTGTAATATGCTGGACAATGAGGAAGAAAGAGCTGTGAAAGCTGGGGCCTAGGAAATTCTCTCAAGGAATCCCCCAGACAGCTTGGGGGACCTTGAAAAACATGTCGGTCTGAAGAAAGAAGATGTTGCTGGGGAAGCGGTTGTCCCACATACGACCCCTCCAAGATACCAAAAAGCTCCTCCGACGAGGAAAAAGGGGAAAGAGCCCATGTGGCTTACCGGTGATGAGATCCGGATCTTAAAAAGAGCGGCGGTAGACGCCAATATAAGGGAGAAGCCCTCTGATACACCATCAACGGAGGGAGGATCATCGAGCAAGTCTACTTGTCACCGCCGCCGACACCAAGGGCCACCAATTCAGAATCTGAAGGGATGCCAAACTTAAGGCATCACCCCCGTCCACCTTGAAGATCATCTACGGGCGGCGAGCAAACGACGTTAAACAAAAGCGTTTCATGGGATGCAACCCATGTTCTAAACTCTCATCTTTGTTTTTAGGATTATTTTTAGCTTTATTTTTCTTATTTTGTTGAATAAATTCAACAACGGGAACTTTCGTCGAGAGACTTAGGCTATTTGTGGACTTTTGCAAGAAACAAGCCCCCAACCGATCGGTTGAGCTCTCAACCGATCGGGTGGAACGTATGAAAAAAAGCCCTATATCTGTTCTTCAGCGAACCGGTCGGGTGGAGCAAACCGAGACCGGGTGGCAGATCGTGTGAGAAGAGCTGAACTCTCGGATTTTTTGGGATTTAGATCAACCGATCGGTTGATAGAGGCAGTGGTCGTGTGGCCATCCGGGTGAAAAGCACAGTGACCTCGGGAGAATTTGGGATGCGATCAACCGATCGGGTGAAAACTCACCTGATCGGTTCACCTATAGCTGTTGACCGACAGAAGATTTTCGAAACTTACCCAACTGATCGGGTGAACTATCACCTGATCGGTTCGCTTTCGCCCCTATACATACTCCCCCTCACCCGGCCTTATTCAACCGACCCCCCACATTTCCGTTCGCACGTCTCCCCTTTCTCCATCTTCCAAATTGATCTCCTCCAGCAACCCCTCCACCCCTAAATCCACACCCTCACTCATTCCCACACTCCCCCACCATCAACACCCTTCCCATCAACAACATTCACTCGCCAAACGTCCAAACCCTAACCCTAGCCCCCAAATTTGAAACGTGATGACGACGACGATTGTACTCTTTCTGTCTAACACCTCCCTTGTACATACACAGTTTAATGATATTTCAGTTTCTCCCGGATTTTCCTCTACAATAGATTCTAGTAGGGGTTAGGGTACGGACATGCGCTCTTTTTTCTGTGGTGGTATTGTAACAAGGTCTCCAGGATTTTTTCTTTTTCTTGGATTTTTGTCCTTAGAGCTTGGTGGTCTGCCTCTTTTCAGTTGAGGAACAACCTTTTCTGCTGCTGATCGATTACATCCATTCATGGAGATGTCAATCCTATTTGGAGTATTTGCAGTAGGGATGTGTGATTTGACAATCTTGTGGTTATCAGTAAATGAATCTGGTAACTGGTGAACAATGTTCTGAATGTGAAGGATTTTTGGGATTTGATCTTCACATTACTTGGTTACCAAATCATAATGGGTCAATGATTTTGTATCCCAGGAAATTATTTGTGTTGCTTGACGTGTGTGTATATTTTATATATTCACGCACGTCTTCTTTGTGTTAATTCGTTTTCCGCCGTCCCGTATCCATTTTCTCATGTTTTCTAGTTTTCTTTCACTTTTTCGTGCTTTTGTGTGTTTCCAGGAGATTTCCAGCGTAAGGGACATATAACGAAGATATCCTAAGTCCCCGGAGCAACGGAAGGAGTCACGCGCGATCTGGGGGGCCAAACGACGAAGATTGCCATCTTTCAGCCCCCACCCGATCGTTGGACACATCCAACCGACCGAGTGAAGCACGTGTGTCCGACCCGGACTGAAGCTGAAGCGAAGTGCAAGGTCAACCGACCGGTTCGCCGACCGGTTCATCCCAACAGAGTTCTCGGAAAATTGGAGCTGAATTCCAACCGATCGGGTGACCTTCACCCGATCGGTTCATCTGTAGCAAATTTTACGAACGACGACCCGGAGAGCTCACCCGACGGCCCGCTGACCGTGCCAAGTCGACTGAAGTCTCTGTTCTTTTGGGCGATAATTCCAACCGATCGATTGATAACTCAACCGATCGGTTCACCTGATGACCGCATCCCTTCAAACAACGACCCGCTTGCGCCAACCGGTCGGGTCAAGCGAGCGGGTGAAATTTCTGAAACTCGCAGCCGAAGCATGTAGCAGTTCACCCGATCGGTTGATTCTTCAACCGATCGGGTGAAGTCGATTTATATATATAGCTGCCTAGGTATTCAGAAAACGGGGATTGTATTTTTTCTGTCTTTTTCTCTATTTGTGACGGCTGGAAATTTATTGTTATCTGTAAGTTTTCCGATCTTTATGAAACTTTGATATAGTCTTAATTGCATTGCTACTACTTTATTTTAATTTCCTGATTATGATTTCTATGGTTTATTTTCATTTAGATTGCTTTTTAGCTATAATGTGTGAGTAGTTCCCAATTCTGGGATTTCGGTGGAAACCCCACCATGGGTTCTCCCTGATGCGTCCATAGGACTAGGATTCCGATAGGGAATAGGGATTTATTGGTTATGCGGGGTGTTTCATTGTCATTGGCGGGAAAAAGACCGCCTTTGACCGTAGGGCCAAGGGGGAATAAACTTTATGGTTGACTCCCTAGCCATAGCTCACGCCCTTAGCGTAGACATCGAATCCTAGTGCGTGGGAGCGGCAGGATGAGATGTTGGGAGTTATCATTGCGAGCTTAGTGCTCCCGGAGTCGGTCGGTGTTAATGAACATGGGAATGCCCATCGACCGAACCCGGGTAGTCCGACGTATCATCCTGGGTACCGACCGGAATATCGGGCACATAGGACGCTGGTATCACTCTTAAAGGTAATGTCTCACCGCTAAACCTAATTCCGATCATTTTCCTATCCGTAGGGCGTAATACCGAGAACACACGATAGGGTGGAAACCAGAGTCCTGGGTTTCCCTTCATATTGTTTATCCTCCATATTTACATCCCGTGAAAAACCAACGATCGATCGGGCTAGCTCACCCGTAGGGTGAATTGGTTCCTCTTAGAAACAAGCACAACCACGCCTCCCGGTGTTCGACCCCCAAGCCACACTACAACACCGTGCGCTTACGGTACAAATATTTTAAATCTGGTATCCCCTACCCAACTGCACTCTTATGAGTTAAAAGCCGGGGGACGTCATTGCTCCAGATTTTGCAGTGTCTGGGCCCAATTTGGGAAAAGTCGTCTCATCAAATTCACAGTCTTCAAGACGTGCCTTGGATGCGTTTTCCGTTTGGGGTGCTAGTTATCTTATTATTGAGGATGAGTCAAACCCTACATAGATCCATAGACGACGTTGATGACCCATTTTTGCCATCTGCGGTGGTGCTATGAGGATATACATTGCACAATCGAAAATTCTCAGGTGAGAGATGTTTGGTGGTATTCCATAAGCAAGTTACATTGGAGAATGGCTCTGTCCGTCAGAGGGTCTAATATTGGGTATATGGGTTAATATTGGGGATTTCTAGGGGTGCACGGTCGTGCACGATGAATGCACGGCCGTGCTGCTTTGTCAAATCGAATTCTTAAAACTTTGCCTGGACCTTGCACGGTCGTGCCAAAGTGTGCACGGTCGTGCCGCCTGATGCGTAACTCTTCCAGATCTGCACAGGTGATCACACTGCCGTGAGACCACTCGTGCAACTTCTGGGTGTTTTGTCAAATTTGCACGGCCGTGCGCACGGCCGTGCCACTATTGATTTTTCCTGGGGCATCCTTGTCTTTGACTTTGCACGACCGTGCGTGGTTCCAGAACGACCGTGCATAGTTCTTGCACAGAAAATCAATGTGAAATATTAAGCGTAATTCTAACCAAAACATTATACGGCTCTTATTTAATTAAACAAAGAAAAAAATCATGCTAGATAAGGGTTAGAAAAGCAGGTTTCCTCCCACTAAGCACTTTGTTTAACATCGTTAGCTCGAAGATCCGCGAAATCAAGCGTTCGGTGCGACAGATTAAATGACGTGCCCCGGGACGTCGAACGACAGCACGTAAATATCTTTAGCCTTTGAGGGGGCTCATCAGCATGGGCAGCCTTCTTCTTCTTTGATGTCTTCTCTCCAGCATCCATTGTCTGCAGATTCTTCATTGTTGCGGGGCTTTCAGCAGTTCTCGGTCTTTTTCCTTTACTCGCTTTGAACAATCCCTGGATGTGAAAAAATGGGTTAGGAAAAGTGAGAGTAGGCAAGCAAATATTTGTAACGATTGCTCTCGGGGGCCCGTTACTTATTTGATATTTGCACAGGTCCTGCAGTTAATCAGTGAAAACAAAATAGCCACGATGCAGAGATGTACAAAAATACTCAAATAATGTCCAATTATTACAATCCAGACTTTGCAATACACTTAACAAATATACATGAAAGAAAGGAAGTACATACGTGAAATTAAAAATCTGAAAGCTGCGGTCCCATGGTCGAACTTTGGCGCTATTAACTCAAGAACATTTACCTCCACAGGTGTGTCGTCTGCGGTACCACGAAAATGAAACCGTAGGCAAGTCACAACAATTCTAGCAATAGTAGTAAAAGCAGTGTACAAGCATGAACAGACTATGGAACTAACTACGTACGATAAGGAAAGGAACATCAGTCACATATGCAAGTGGGATAAGTAAAGTATGAGAGCAGCAATGAAGACATGGCATATATGACATGATGATAAAACAGGTAAAGGAGCAACAATAGTAAGATATGCAGGCATGTGGAGTAATAATAATAAGACAAACAAGCAGTAAGGTAGCTGTGCAATAGTAACTAAACTATGTGACTCAAGTCGGAGAGTACAATATGTGACCATTGAGTTCATCTCTAGCCTGGATGCGTTTACCCAGACGAATGCCAAAAACACAGGCAGATAGACATTTATATTTGCTGAAACACAGGCAGCTAGACATGATGCCGAAACCCAGGCAGCTAGACATGTAGATTGAACTCTAGTCACTCACGCACTCTCTCAAACTATGAGTTACACCAAACCCCAGTGATGTGTCATGTGAATCTAGTACATGTTCATTACAGGATGTTCCATGAGATATTCCACAAGATATTCCACAAGATATTCCATAAAATATTCCACAAAATATTCATGAGATATTCCATAAGATAGTCCACAAGTTGTTCAACAAGATGTTCCACACATGATATTCCATTTGATAATTCATTAGTATTCAAATGACATGCAGCATGTGATGTGTCTATGAGCAATCGTGCAACAAGTGTATGCAAAGTGTATGCGTAGAATCAAAACATGGTAGACAAGTGTGAACGAGAGTCATTAGTTTACGTGCAATGAAAGGTGTTGAAGAAACTCATTTGAAGTTATCTAGAATCAATGGTTGTTCTGAGACTATTTATAAGCATCCTAAGTTCATGCTATTACACTGGCTTAACTTCTAAAACTAGAATTAGAGTGACTTACATTATCGAGATCGTTGTAGTAAGAGGATGTTGGAGCTAGAGCTTCCAAGGAAGCAGGTGCACGAGAATTGGTACCCGCAAAACACTAGAACAATCGGTTATAGAACACACTGTTTTCTACCTATTTAACTGGATTGTTTTGATTTTATAATTGATTGAAACGTTGTCGAAAAGCGTTCTAAATTTTTCTATAGGCTAGATATGATGAAAATAATTTTATTGCAGGAGAAAATATTTTTCAGAAGCTTCTGGTAATTTTTATAATTTTTAAAAGCTTAAAAATCAATTTAAAAACTATTTTTCAATTAGTAACGTAATTATTCCATAATTCCTTCTGGGTGCAATCTGCATCAGAAAGTTGCGAGTGAGCTGTCAAAATGATCGTCTCGAAGAGTGCTACAACATATATTTTTCTCACGTATCTGTTTACGTGAAAATAACAAGTTACAGATTTTTAAGTGAAAAAGACGTATTTAAGTTTTAAATTTATTATAGAAAAACTAAGTGTCTGATTGAGATAAAACTAGCACCAATGGGTTCAGAACGTCATTTCTGATTTTCTGGAGCTAGGCATGCATTTTTCTGACCCTTATATTATTTATTACCAATTTTAGACCAATAAATCCATTTAATAAATATTAAATACGCATATTTATACTCAAATACGGATTCGTATATATATATATATATATAAATATATATATAAATATATATAAAATAATAATACGTTATAACTTACCTTTTTGTTTTTACGTTTCATGCATCGAGGCGGGGAGCGGGATGTGTCGCTCTTCGACGACGGCGACGGCGACGGTCGAATGCGGCGGGGGACAGCGACGTACGATGTCACGGAGGCTGGCTAAGGCGGGAAGCGGTGGAGCGGGGCAGCGATGCACGACGGCAGTGCAGAGCGGGAAGTGGAGCGGTGTCGTGGGTTCGCTCAACGTCGGAGAAGGGAGAGGGGAGAGGACGGGGGTCGGAGAGCTTGCGACTAAGGGCACTGCGACGTCTGCATGCTAGGGTAACGGAGGTGATCGAAGAAGAGGCAGGAGGCGCTCGGTGAAGCACCAGAGGAGGGTGTAAGTGTGGACGGCGCTTCAAGCAGTTAGAGGGGGCTTTGCGGTGGTGCATGGCAGGGCTCGAGCGAGCTTAGGGGAGGCTCTTCAGAAGTAGAGGACGAGTGGGCAAGCTCGGGGTGACGGTGGGCTTGGGGATACGGAGACGGTGGGCGGAGGTCAGGGGTTGAGGCTCGGTGACGTCATCGGAGCATGGCGGTGGCGGAGCTAGGTGGCAGAGCTCAGGGGGCCGAAGGCGTAGACGATCTGAGGAAAGTGGGGAGAGGGGGTGCTACTTTGGGGGTGGCGGATGCGACGCTGGGCGAGTGGAGGAAGTGGTGGCTCGGGGTGTTGGTGGTCGAATGAAGAGAGGGAGTGCATGTGCATCGGAGTTGGACTGAGGAGGTGGAGTCACGGCGAGCTGTCGAGGTTGTTGGAGGCTTCGCTGGCGGTAAGGGATGGGTCGGGCTCTTGGAGGTTTAATAATACGGGGAGAAAGAGTGAACTGAAGAGATGGGTTTGATGCGAAGGGTCTTGGGGGAAATGAACGAGAGCGGGGAGAGAGTTAACTGGGTTTGGGGTTGGGTGCTTTGTGAGGGAGAAGAGCTTAGCATGTGTTTAAATAGAGTTAGGATAATATTATAGTATTAATATGTATTTAATAAGGTATTAAATGTTATAGGTGGAGGGTTTGACTAATGGGTTAGGGGAATGTATTTGGGTTAGGGGAAGATAAACGTGTATCCATGTTTATCTCTTGGGATGACACGTTTAGGTCTAGGGTTAAAGTTAATTAACTTAGGTTCAAAGTCAAAAAGTAATTAGTGGACTTTAGTAGTAAAATTAAATACACGAAATTACGATTTTGTCCCTGAGACTAAACATATCTGAAAAATTATGAAAACATTGCCACGGGTTCGTATCGTCGCGAGGATCGCGAATACGAGATCCATTTTGGGGTTTGAGCTACGGAGATATTAGTTTTAGGCCAAAACATTTAGGAAGCGGGTTTGCAGGTTCTATATTGATTTGACTTCACAAAATTACGAAATTAATATGTGAAGTCCTAAATGATCATAGAATGATACTGTAGAAATTTGAAAATGTTTTGATAATATTTGTATAGAAAATTAATTCATTAAGTCAAAACAGTAATATCGAAAATGTATTTTTATCAAATTATTTAGAGGTATTTGATGAAACCCGAACTTACTAAAATACTTCATAAATAGTCTGATACTTCAAAATATTTTTATAAGAAATTTTTGAAATCATAAAACTCTTGACGAACCATTATACAATAGTTAAAAGAAAATTGAAAATAGGTCAAATACGTAAATAGTTGTGTTGATGAAAACAGGCCGTTACAATATTTAATCTAGAGGTTGTTTCAAAGTAAGAGGTAGGGGTTCTCCATTAAGAGTTTTCTCCTTATGCTCCATCCTTGGTGTTGCAAGCGTGTCGATGTGGAGGCACTCATTGGGAAATGGTGCCTTCAAGCTTTCTCGAAACTCATAGTCAAGCTTCCGATCTCCCATGCTAAATGACAACTTACCATTCTTGACATCTATAACTGCACCAACTGTTGCTAGGAACTGCCTTCCCAAAATAATAGGCGTCCTAGAATCCTCGTCCATGTCGAGGTCAACGAAGTCATAGGGTATCACGACCCCTTCTATCTCAACTAGAATATCGTGCAGCGTCCCCACAGGGTACTTAATAGATCGATCAGTAAGCTGTAGTGTTATCATGGTCGACTCGGGCTCTCCCATCTCCAGCTTTCTGCATATGGATAAGGGCATCAGCCTCACACTTGCACCCAAGTCACATAGAGCGTGAAGGACATGTATATCTTTGATCAAGCAAGGGATCGAGAAACTCCCTGTGTCATCCAATTTGGTCGGCGGTTTGTTTTGTAAAATTGCACTGTATTCCTCAGAGAGGACCACCGTGGATGCTTTCCTCTTCTTCAGAAAATCTTTGAGGAACCGGTCGAAGGATGGGATCTCTGTCAGGGCATCCAAGAATGGGATGTTTAGACTCAACTGCTTCAGATCCTAAGAAAATTTTCTATATTTCTCCTCTAACTTCCCTTTAGCCAACCTCGATGGGTATGGCACTGGTGGAACATAGATATGTGTCTGCTCCGTGATATCTTCCTTATACTTCAGCTCTCCAGAATCAACATCCTTCTCAGCGGTTCGTTGCTCACCCTAGGGTGCAGCTAACTTCCTACCACTCCTTAGCATGACAACATTCATCGTTCTTGGGTTCTGCTCAGGCTGAGCAGGGAGTGATCCTTGATTATTCACCATGGCGCCTACCTGCTGTGCCAACTGGACCAACTGGGTCTCCAACATCTTGTTGGAGGCGGTGAGAGCATCCAATCTAGGGCTCCCCTGCATGATGGCAGTCTGAAAGCTATAGTTTCTCTCCGCCTGTGATGTGTCCATATTTTCCATACTTTTATTGCATATTTTCATAGCATTTTCATCATCCAAAGTTCACTTTTCTATATGTTATCGCGCTTTTTCACGATTTAGGATTTAGATGTGAAGTTACAATTTTTATGTTGTTTTGGTATAAAAGGGATGTGATTTGGTTGATCCAGCGAAGTTCGTAGGAGATTCTATTTAGGGCTATGAGCTTAATTAAGCTCATTAGTGAATTCAATTAGAGTTCGTGATCCACGATAGTGGAACACACTTTGATGGCATCTCCACTCATCTCCTACAGCAACCCAAAAAACACATTCAGGATTCTCCAACCAACATCTCAGCCAAGGCTGTCGCAACCTTCATCACAACAAGCACCATCTCCACAACATCAGTGGTACAGATTTAGGCCATCTGGGCACTACAGACCGCCAGGACATTACAATCGTCAACCATATCAGCAGCAGCAACAACAATAACAACCACAAGCGGCACAAAAATATAGGGTGGAGGCGGCATTGGTTGCCTTCATGAGTGCTCAAGCTAAGAAAAACGTAGAATTGGCGGCCACACAAAGGCAACATTCCACTACCGTTGAGAACTTGTCTACTCAGATGAGCCAATTTACTAAAGCTTAATGGAGATTGCCATCTCAACTTGAGCAAAATCCAAGGGGGCACGTCAATACAGTGGTGGTAGTGACAACTAGTGGATTCAAGAATACCGATATGGTGATGGTATCGGTTTCTAAGCATGTAGATCCACAATCGAGGACGACTATTCATGAGGAGGATACAACAATTTCTGAGCCCATCATTGCAGTGAACGAGGAGAAAGAGATAGATGAGCCAGCCGTGGCAAAAGAAAAGGAGACATCGTCTACTACACTATCCATTCCTATCGCTAAGGCACTGGTGCACACTCCATCTTCCGTGAAATCTACGCCAAAGGATACCGACAAAGATAAGGGAAGTCGACCTCCGCCTCCATATCCGCAAAGACTAGTCATGGGGAAGCTTGAAAATAAGTATGCCAAATTTATAGAGCTTCTCAAGGGTGTTCACTTGAACACCCCTTTCATGGATGCACTTACAGAGATCCCAACATATGCAAAATGCTTGAAAGATTTGATAGCGGGGAAGATGAAAAAAGAAGCGGTGGTGTTAGCGGATAGTTGCATTTCAGTCTTAAAGAACACCCTACCAAAGAAGTTACCTGATCCCGGAAGCTTTATGGTGCCATGCTCCATTGGCGGCATCCTCATCAATAGAGCAATAGTTGATTTGGGAGCAAGTATTAGCTTGATGCCACTCTCCATTTTCAAGAGATTGAGCACGGGAACGGAGCTAGAGTCCACGGCTATGAGCATATAGTTGGCGGATCAATTTGTCACTTACCCGGTCGGTATTGCACGAAACGTCATTCTACAAGTATCGGGAGGGATTAGCGTGTCGGTGGATTTTGTAATCATGGACATGACTGAAGAGGGGAGTTCTCAAATCATCTTGGGACGTCCTTTCATGGCCACATATGGAGTTTTGATAGACGTCCATCAGGGGACGTTATATATGAATGTGGGCAATAATGAGATTGAATTCCATATGCAGAAGAAGGTCAACAAAGCAAGACAAGACAACTCCCACCTCATGGCCTCATTGGAAAGAACGACGACACATCTCATATGCGCCTAACATTAAAGAGCATCGTTGAAAATCAAAAGGAGTCGAGCTTACGACTTTAAACAAGTGCTTATCGGGGGCAAACCGCATTTTTCATTATTTTTAGTTTTATTTCTTAATTAGTTCTTCATTCTAGTTCAAAAACCAAATAAAAATGTTTTTAATTTCTTTGAAAATCCTTAAATTATAAAAATTATAAAAAATACTGACGCATACTTTCATTTGCATGTGACCAATGAAGGGATCGCTATAAACGATGAAGAAGCAGAGAATGACTCAAGCGGAGAAGAGGAGAGCTATGCTTTAATTGGAGGCAATGGAGAGCTACTCGACCGAGAAGATCTGCTGCTCGACCGAGCTCAGAGCAGCCGTAGAAAGGCCAATTTTTGAGCTCTGGTTTTGATTTCAACTCGACCGAGTAGCCTCCCTGCTCGGTCGAGCTCAGAGCATCTGCAGAAAGGAGTGAAATAGGGGTTATGATTATATTTTAGCTCGACCGATCTGAGTAAGCAGCTCGGTCAAGTAGCATAGGCTACAGAATGAGGGAAACATCAACTTTGTTTTTATTTCAGCTCGACCGAGTAGTCACACCTACTCTACCGAGCAATGACTAAAGAGTGGGGACAAAAAATTTTAATTTACAAATGAGCCGACCGAGCAGCCATAGCTCGGTCAGCCCGCTATACAACATCCCGACCCCACCCTCACCCCCTCACGCCCAATTCCCAACAACCGAGCCGCCTTTCCCCCAAGACCTTAGATCGAGCAAAACCCTCACTCGACCCGACGCTGCATGCGCCGCCCAAGTCTAGCCGACCACCACTCGGTATGTACCTTTCTTCCCCTTCCATCTAGAACACCCACCTTCCCCGCTCTCCCTCACAGCCCCCTCTCTCACCATCAATTTCAACTCTAAAATTGAATTTTTTTAATTTTGAACCAATACTCTATTAATTCCTTTAATCTGCAACTAATAACTCTTCCTATCATATTGTGCATGTACATTGGGAGCGCTAGGAGACTACGCTTGGGATTGGATTACGATATCTTCCTGGAGCTAGCTTGGGGGATGATTTATGTGGAGGCTACACACTTCCATTCCGCTTGCGATCGTCACGCTTTACGAGACTTGGTACACTTGTTCCTATATATATTTTGTGCAGCCATATCTCGCGTTCGCATTCTTTCACACACCACACACGATGCCTCCTAGGACACGAGGTAGGAATCCCCCTCGTAGGACACGAGGTAGGAATCCCCCTCGTAGGACACGAGGTAGGAATCCCCGAAGAAGAAGAGGAAAGCCGATGACTTTGGCACTTCCTCTTCTCGCCGGACACACCGACGATGTCCATCTCCCACCCCATCTGAGCACCTAGATGTCGCCACCCCCCTCACCACCACCCTCACGTTCCCCATCCCCCACACCACTTGTACTAGAGGGACCACATCTAGTGCCGCCATTTCCATTCCCACGACATCTCCCACACTGCCACCTTGGCCACCCCAGGAGACCCTGAAGAAATATGACATTATCTTCAGGAATGATGCACACCACGACAGGTTCACGATCATTTTTCAATGTCTCATCATCCCCACTAGATTTGCTGACATCCCATCACTACAGAGTCTAGGGTTGCTAGAGGGAGTCCTGCGCCTATATAAGGCCATATGTTGGGAGCACTTTTTGCAGATGACCACGACCACCTATGTTCGCCTCACCTACGAGGCGATGAACTCCGTTTGTGAGGTGACCCAGGCATTAGGTTCAGGCTCTTGGACCGTGACGTAGTACTCACTTTTGCTGTGATTCGAGCCTTCTTTAGTTGGCTACCCATCTCTGACCCTACTCAACCCATTGCACCCGACACTGATCCATCATCTTTTAGTGCCAATAGTTTATGGAGACGGATAGCAAGTCTCCCTCATTTCAGCCCTAGCAGGGTTAAGTCTTTGTCCATCATCCATCCATGTATTCGCTACGCTTAGCGCCATCTCGCCAAGACTATATTCTCTAGGCCTGAGCCTGGCACCATCTCTTATCCAGAGTTGGTCCACTTTAGTGGGATGACCAGACCAGTTAGACGCACTGATGATGGTACACTCTGCCCTCACCTACTGTCTGACACGGCCCGTTGGCTATGCAACCGCCTGATTTCCACTTCCACCTCAGCTACTGTCACGACCCGCTTCCCTAAAATGGAGGTGAGACATGAAAAGTCCGCTCAGACTTGAAGCTGTGAGGCTCCAGTCTGTAAAGCGTCTAGAATAACCAAGTATAGGTCCTTGCAAATGCGATACAGAACAAAAATAATGATAAAAGAAAAGAGACAGATATTATTATTCCAATCTCAGAATGTCCACCAACAAACTCCAACATCACAAAAAAGCCACCAGGCTAAAAGAGAGTCCAAAAGGCCCATGCATGTCCAACAGAAATAACAACGTACAGAGAGAAAGGGCGCTACACACCAACAATCTAACAAGAACTAATCAGAAAGCAACACAGCACTAAGTCTCTACGACTGGTCGTCGTTGTCCTCGTACTCCACGTCAACAGTGGACCCAGGCTCAATGTCAACAAACACCTCATCCTCAGCAACAGACTCAGGCTCAGCAACAAACATGCGACACCCAAAAGAGACGAGGGCGCATGTCAGCAAGTCTACAAGAGACTTGTGCAAGGAAACTAAAAGAAAGTGAAACCACCTAGCAGTTCTAAATTATGCGATGACATGGCAGTTTAAGGTATGAATGCAACAAGTAAGAGAGTGCAACAAGTATGACATGGTAACAAGTATGACATGGCAAGGGTAGCAAAGCTACTAACATTCACATGGATTTACAAGTCACATAAACACGTCAAGTAAACACATCGTGCACAGAGTTTACGCCTTACAGCTGAAGTGGCTGTACGGGCACACTTCTACGCTGAGTGGTCGCTTAACCCTACCCTAATCCCAGAGTTTACGCCTTACAGTTGAAGTTGCTGATCTGGCATACTTCTAAGCTAAGTGGTCGCTTAACCCTACCCCTCCACGTGTAATCGGTCATTGGCTATTGACCAACACATGTAGCCCGCTTCTGATCACGAGCCAGGAAGTGTATTTGGCCTAGGGGTGTGGCTGCAACGCAAGTGCCTAGCCTCAACAAGCACGTACAAGTAGCGTGTGCAACATTCAAGCATGGATTGTCATCAGAATGCATGTCATGGCATGAGTACAATTAATGTGCGTACAGATATGGAAATTAAACGTGACAGGCAATAATGCATGAATGACATGACAGGGTGACAGATCTAGCTTTGTTGTTAAGCTAGATCTTAAAGTTGCGTCTAGGCGAGTATCATTTCGTCGCCTAGTCTCTTTTACGCTAAAAACGGGGAATGGCCTAAAACATGGCCTAAACACAAGTTGGCAAGTTTCACTTGCCTGCAATCAGTCGTTCTACAAACACCGTCCAATCAGTCCAATCTACCTATATGCTCGGATCCACCAGCCTACAGTCCCAGTTTAAAGTATCTTCATTAGTGATTTATCAACCAATTAAAATACCGATGTTTATCTTGATTAGCATGCAATGGTTGGGGGTCCTAAGTGTTCAGAAAATTACCCTTACACGACGCGAGAGTTACACCGGTGTCGGGTAGCGACGCCAGGGGTTGGAATAATAGAAAGCGCTCCTAATCCAGATTCCAAAATTAGATTCCGTGCTCGCCAATTCTCGAACAGCGACGAGATCAGCGAAAAGATTCCAAACAGCGAGCAAAGTGATCGGTAGACATTTTACGGCTCCCGGGAAGCCGTAACAATGAAGGAGATGAACGGGTCGACGTACACAGAGACTACGATGTTGAGCATCGTAGGGGATGATCGTGACGTCGGGAAACACCTCTAGGTGAGGTAGGGGACTGTCGGAGAGATCCCACAGCGAGAGGGAACGACGGGAGGCGATACGACGCGTTGCGACGTCGAGAGACACGCGTAACAGTGAGACGGCTCGCTGTTTCCAGGCAATGGCGGCCTAAGGGCAGTCCACGGCGGTGCAGAGGGTCGGAGGGGGGCGACCGTGGGGCTGCGACGGCACTGCGGCGGTGGCAGCGGCGGTGGTGGCTGCTGTTCGCTGTTGCGGGCTGCTGCAGTGGAAAAATAGGGAGCAGCGGGGATTTTCCGGTGGGGAACAGGACCCACAGCGGTGCATGCGGGCGGAGGGAGTCGGGGCGGCATCCTAGGGATGTCGGCGATGGGTAAAAGTCGAATAGTGCAGGGGTTTGTTGCGTGCGAAGGGAAAACGAGGCGGCGGCGCTTTGAGTTTGCTGTGAAAAAAAACTAGGTTATATAATATTAACCCTAGAGTTGAAATTAAATAGGAGAGGGCTGGCAACACGTGAGCAAGCTGAAACTTGGGGGGGGAGACTAGGTCTATGGCTAGTTGTTAGGGTTGTTTTGATTAAACAAATTGTTATAAAAAATATTAAAAACCAAATATCACACATCCTCTCTCTCCCTCTCCCTGGGTTGTGTGCGGTCAAGACATGGGAAAAAGGATAAGTCAAAGTTAGAGGAAGATAAAGATTATTATTAAATAATAGGGGATATGTGCCATGTGAAACTTAGGGTTAAAACGCTTATTAAACTGGGAAAAAGTGAAAGTATGTCAAACGAAACCCAAAAATGATGAAATAAATACTGGGGCGACCGTATCGATGAGAGAAACAAAACAAAGAAGACGGATCTAAATTTTGATGACGAGGAACGAAACTAAAAATAAAAACGTCTCACGACAAAAGTGAAAATTGCGATGTCTCATCAAACAAAGTCAAATCGTGGGAGAACGACCCGTGAAATGACGTTCCAAATTAATTCCACAATTTAATATTCTTTGAGAGGGTCACAACGGCATATCACACTATAGGGTTCGGATACAGACAAGGTCTAAAATAAATACGTGCACGAACAAGACTACGTGCACGTAAAGCGTATAAAGGATACGGGGTCCAAAGGCGACAGTAATTCCAAGTTGGGCACACGTCGGGGTTGGCTTGCTAAGGATGCAACCAAGGTGCTACAGTCCTATCGACTTAACGACATGACTCACATACACATCAATGAACCAATCAGATACCCGAAATTGCTATACGCACAGCCGTATTACGAATAGTGAGTACCGGCCGTTACACCTTACCCACCTTAGAACAAAGTCCGTCCTCGGACTTTCTAACATATCTAGTCGCTCTAGAAACTACCCAAATCATATCACATTATAATTTAAACCAGGTATAGTCATTACAAGTGCTTCTATATGCACTAGGTAGTCAAACATTAACACTACTAACATGTATATATTCACGCACATTATACTCTTATACCTATCATAGCCAGTCAAATTCATACACATATTTCAATCATTCATATAATCACGCACATCCCTACATAACTATTAAACACTTATTACATAACTTGGTGCACATACTTACAAATAATTAAATAGTTCACACCAGCAAATACCATCGTAATACTCCACGTTTAGATAACTACCTATGAACAAAACAATAAGCATACACTACTCCCTATATCTCCTAGTGTACATCCAATGAAAACATATCAACACAAGTAACCACACCACTCAATATTAAATCATGTTATTATATCTAAGATACACTTACCACTACTATAATTTCACAATTATATAGTCATTCAAATGCATGCAAATATTTCACCATATATTCACATCACATACGGTCCTATAACTATATTCACGACACGTCACACATACCATAGTCACCAATACCTATACCTAAGCACATACTTACCCGTGCATGGTGCACACCCACATACGCTAATATTTCATTCATATATACCAATCATACCACTATATACTCAGCACATCTACACACCTAGTTTAGCTAGTACACATACGTTCACACAGGCAAGTCCTTAGTAAATGACTATACCACAAGACCAACACCTATAACTATATACTGGTATAGCGACCCACAATCATGTGCGTAACACAACCAGGCGCAAACAATCCTATCACTTTACATACATCACCCTTGCTATATTCATGGTACTACACGCAAACCGCAGACATATGTAACAATATACTTAGAGTATACCCACTCAAGCTTGAGTGAGACTCAAAACACATATCAGTATACTCTATATACGTAACACTGTATCTATACCTATACCAATACTGCTTCAATGTATACGCATCTACCAACATAACCATATACATACCCTAATGTCAAACACACTTAATATTTAGTCAGGTAACACCACATAGTTCAATCACTTTATATACCATAATATTATTACAGACATCAGCATACGTATAATTATAATACACTCGCTAATACATGCATTCATCGTATAGTCACACACATGTAACATATATATTCACACCATATCCCTCTACATATAATTAGTATACCAACACATTTACTTATCCAAACCTAGTTTAAGACATTCCATAGCCGTGTATACCTCACGGTATGCATGCACACGGACAACATCTCGTAAAGGCAATCAATACCAAACAAAATTACAACCCTATTACCATACGTATATCACATATATACTCATGCAGCAAATACATAACTACTTACGTTTAAGC
This sequence comes from Scilla litardierei, assembly GCA_030789695.1. NCBI lineage: Eukaryota > Viridiplantae > Streptophyta > Magnoliopsida > Asparagales > Asparagaceae > Scilla > Scilla litardierei. Next base: position 309,931,792 of record CM061133.1, on the reverse strand, counting down.
ACAATACATATCTATGTACGAGCACACACTCACACGTACTAACATATAGGTCATATAAAAGGCCTACTCACTTAACTATAAGTACACCTATTATCATTACACCTAACATACACACGACTTACTATTATATTATATACCAAGCATCTACAAGCTATCTTCAAGCAACTTACACTACTAGTATATACTCCAATACAATTTCCATTATAGCTATCCGCACATATATAATAACACCACCATATATACAACTTCACACATATATCACGAATAACACTGATTATACATACATAATACAAGAGTCAATTATTAATATCCTAAGGGTAGCTCGCTCATACGGGTCCACACACTCTACCTATATGCATACACCACAACGACATAACAACTTATACTAATGGGCCCACCAAACTATACTAAGGTTGACACATGCAACGACAAGCACTAATGGCTAAACAATAGGAAAGAAACCGAAGCCAAAAGCGTAACGAAGGAAAGATTGAAAAGCACGAGTTCAGCTAGGACGAAGATAAGGAGCCAGATTGGGTAGGTGAATCTGGGGTATAATTGTGAATGTTTAGGTGGGAAAAGAAAGATGTAATGATGCTCCGTTAGGATACAGGAAAATAGTGTAAATAACATAAGTTAAAATACGAAAAGTTTGAAAACTGTCGTACTTCAAAAGTGGAGTCCCCTTCTGTATAAAAATATTTGGAGGTCGATAAAACGAGTTGTTCGAAACAAGTTTGAGTCGTATATACCTAATAAGAGAAAATGGTTTATTGGCTTATTGAAAACTTATTATAAGGAAGATGTAAAACAGTCACACGAACATTAAGGACACATGTTAGAAAATATTATGCGGCAGTAATTTAATAATTTTGGCAAAAGTTTTGAAATTCAAAGAATGAAATCAGATCAACTATAGTGTAGAGAATTTAAGTTCATGCTAAATGCTTTCCAAGTCTTAAAACTGGAGAGAAATTTCAAATGAATAATATTGAAAATGCTTTTAAAGAAACCCGGATTTGCCAAAAGAAACGGATTTATACAAAGATCTTAAAGTACAAGTACAACGAACCTAGAACTGATATATATAAAAATAATTGAAATTCTATTTATCTTGGAAGATATTCTAAAGTATGTATGGTAAAAGGCTAAAATGAATTTCGTAGTTTAGAAAAAAAAATGGTATATCGAATTATCAAAATAGTAATAAAGTTTTAAAACCAAAATACGAGAAATATTGGTTAGCAAATAGCTACGTTAAAAATTATAACCAATAGACTCCAAAATCTACGAAAGGATTTTAACTCAATCGAATAGTGATGAATTAAATATATAAGAAGGGGGTTTTAAAAACAACAATTAAACTGAGCGAAAACTTTTAATAAGGAAAAAAAATCGAAATTGACTTTGAAGGATTCAAGATTTGCAACAGAGAAAATTCGAAAGATTAACGATAATCGCCATGAAGCGATTACGTGAAACGAGGGCAAAAATAAGATCGCGTGGTCTTATACAAAATACGCCTAGGATATGACTCATGAAACTCTACGGGGAACTCCTATGGTCGACCAACTAGAGATTAGGAAACTTAGCGCTAAGACTTCCTAAGGAACTAGACTGTAATGAACTGCGTCCGGCTTTGCCCGAAATCGATGAACCCAAGCGAACGACTAAAGAATTTCTAGAGGTCTAATATGGTCAGAGCTAGGCAAGTACCACTAAGGTAACTCCTAAGACGATTATATCAATTTTTAGCAAGGAGTCTAGCTAACAATTAGGGACCTCTAACTAGCAAGCACAGAAGTCTAACTAAGTCTTACTATAGTCCTGATCTAATGGATTCCCTACTAAGCTGAGACAGATGTTCGGGCAACACGTCTACCAGCCACCTTAAGACATAGGAGACGATAAAATTAGACTCAAGGCTTATGATTTGGATGTTTTAATTTATTTTATGGACATTCTATTTTTTTATCGTTGTTCCGATAATTCGCAGTTGCAGTGGACCTGCATGGGCCACCAATAAAACCTGTCACGACCCACTTCCCTAAAATGGAGGCGAGACATGAAAGTCCGCTCAGACTTGGAGCTGTAAGGCTCCAGTCTGTAAAGCGTCTGGAATAACCAAGTATAGGTCCTTGCAAATACGATACAGAACAAAAATAATAATAAAAGAAAAGAGACAGATATTATTATTCCAATATCAGAATGTCCACCAACAAAGTCCAACATCACAGAAAAGCCACCAGGCTAAAAGAGAGTCCAAAAGGCCCATGCATGGCCAACAGAAATAACAACGTACAGAAAGAAAGGGCGCTACGCACCAATAATCTAACAAGAACTAATCAGAAAGCAACACAGCACTAAGTCTCTACGACTGGTCGTCGTTGTCCTCGTACTCCACGTCAACAGTGGACCCAGGCTCAATGTCAACAAACACCTCGTCCTCAGCAACGGACTCAGGCTCAGCAACAAACATGCGACACCCAAAAGAGACGAGGGCGCATGTCAGCAAGTCTACAAGAGACTTGTGCAAGGAAACTAAAAGAAAGTGAAACCACCTAGCAGTTCTAAATTATGCGATGACATGGCAGTTTAAGGTATGAATGCAACAAGTAAGAGAGTGCAACAAGTATGACATGGTAACAAGTATGACATGGCAAGGGTAGCAAAGCTAATAACATTCACATGGATTTACAAGTCACATAAACACGTCAAGTAAACACGTCGTGCACAGAGTTTACGCCTTACAGCTGAAGTGGCTGTACGGGCACACTTCTACGCTGAGTGGTCGCTTAACCCTACCCTAATCCCAGAGTTTACGCCTTACAGTTGAAGTTGCTGATCTGGCATACTTCTAAGCTAAGTGGTCGCTTAACCCTACCCCTCCACGTGTAATCGGTCATTGGCTATTGACCAACACATGTAGCCCGCTTCTGATCACGAGCCAGGAAGTGTATTTGGCCTAGGGTTGTGCCTGCAACGCAGGTGCCTAGCCTCAACAAGCACGTACAAGTAGCATGTGCAACATTCAAGCATGGATTGTCATCAGGATGCATGGCATGGCATGGGTACAATTAATGTGCGTACAGATATGGAAATTAAACGTGACAGGCAATAATGCATGAATGACATGGTAGGGTGACAGATCTAGCTTCGTTGGCAAGCTAGATCTTAAAGTTGCATCTAGGCGAGTATCATTTCATCGCCTAGTCTCTTTTATGCTAAAAACGGGGAATGGCCTAAAACATGTCCTAAACACAAGTTGGCAAGTTTCACTTGCCTGCAATCAGTCGTTCTGCAAACACCGTCCAATCAGTCCAATCTACCTATATGCTCGGATCCACCAGCCTACAGTCCCAGTTTAAATTATCTTCATTAGTGATTTATCAACAAATCAAAATACTGATTTTTATCTTGATTAGCATGCATTGGTTGGGGGTCCTAAGTGTTCAGAAAATTACCCTTACACGATGCGAGAGCTACACTGGCTTCGGGTAGCGACGCCAGGGGTTGAAATAATAGAAAGCGCTCATAATCCAGATTCCAAAATTAGATTCCGTGCTCACCAATCCTCGAATAGCGACGAGATCAGTGAAAAGATTCCTAACAACGAGAAAAGTGATCGGTAGATGTTTTACGGCTCCCGGGAAGCCGTAACAACGAACGGGGACGAACGGGTCGACGTACACGGAGACTGTGACGTTGAGCATCGTAGGGGATGATCGTGATGTCCGAAAACACCTCTAGGCAAGGTAGGGGACTGTCGGAGAGATCCCACAGCGAGAGGGAACAACGGGAGGCGATACGACGCGTTGCGACGTCGAGAGACATGCGTAACAGCGAGACAGCTCGCTGTTTCCAGGCAATGGCGGCCTGAGGGCGGTCCACGGTGGCGTAGAGGGCCAGAGGGGGCGACCGCATGGCTGCGGCGATGCTGCAGCGGCGGCAGCAGCAGTGGTGGCTGCTGTTCGCTGCTGTGGTTTACTGCAGCGGAAAGCTGGGGAGCGACGGGGCTTTTTCGACGGGGAACAGGACCCACGGCAGCGCAGGCGGGTGGAGGGAGTCGGGGCAGTGTCCTAGGGCTGTCGGCAAGGGGTAAATGTCGAAGAGCGCATGAGTTTGTTGCGTGCGAAGGGAAAACGAGGGGGGCGGTGCTTTGAGTTTGATGTGAAAAAAACTAGGTTATATAATATTAACCATAGAGTTGAAATTAAGTAGGAGAGGGCTGGAAATATGTGAGCAGGCTGAAACGTGGGGGGGGAGGGAGACTAGGTCTAAGGCTAGTTGTTAGGGTTGTTTTGATTAAAGATTGTTATAAAAAGATTTTAAAAACCAAATATCACACATCCTCTCTCTCCCCCTGGGTTGTGTGCAGCCAAGACATGGGAAAAAGGCTAAGTCAAAGTTAGGGGAGGATAAAGATTATTATTAAATAATAGGGGATCTGTGCCATGTGAAACTTAGGGTTAAAACGCTTATTAAACTGGGAAAAAGTGAAAGTAGGTCAAACGAAACCCAAAAATGATGAAATAAATACTGGGGCGACTGTATCGACGAGAGAAACAAAACAAAGAAGACGGATCTCAATTTCGACGACGAGGAACGATGCAAAAATAAAAACGTCTCACGACAAAAGTGAAAATCGCGACGTCTCATCAAACAAAGTCAAATCGTGGGAGAACGACCCGTGAAATGACGTTCCAAATTAATTCCACAATTTAATATTCTTCGAGAGGGTCACAACGGCATATCACACTATAGGGTTCGGATACAGACAAGGTCTAAAATAAATACGTGCACAAACAAGACTACGTGCACGTAAAGCGTATAAAAGATACGGGGTCCAAAGGCGAAAGTAATTCCAAGTTGGGCACACGTCGGGGGTTGGCTTGCTAAGGATGCAACCAAGGTGCTACGGTCCTATCGACTCAACGACATGAATCACATACACAACAACGAACCAATCAGGTACCTGAAATTGCTATACGCACAGCCATATTACGAATAGTGAGTACCGGCCGTTACAGCTACATAGATTTCTTGTAGCGATTTCTTCACCTTCTTCGCCATCATGCTAGGACTTGACCTTCCTACCGACCTCTTGGCTGCCACTGGGCCCACCACCCTGACGACTGACGTGCTTGCATGCATGCATATCATCCGGCCCCATGGTGAGGGCCATTGGGTCTATCTTCTGGGCCCTCAGCGACAGCAGCACATGGTCCTACCACGCCCTGACCTCACACATATTAAGCCCGTCCACCTGGATTGGCTACTTCCTGGCGTGCTTCCCATTCCACCCATACATGAGCTGGAGCCCAGAGTACCAGCCACTGAGGAGAGCGATGATGATTGGGTACTCAGTTTTGATGATGACCTAGAGAGAGCTGCTGTCCCTACCACTTCCGCCCCATTAGAGAGCACCTCTGTCAGTGCTCTTACCACCTACACACCCTCTACTATTCCATCTGAGAGTTCCAGGGTAGTTCACACTACTATCCCCGAGGTCACTGCATAATCACCTACCCTACCTGCCTCTGAGGGCACATCTGTATCCATTGCTCCTGCACATACTCTAGATCCTACCCTTATTGAGCCTGTCTCACCTCTGCTACATCTACACCTGTGGACTCCACCCGATCACTTCTACCACATCTAAGTCCACACCTACACTGTCCACACCTCTTTCTGGCAGCACTTCTGTCCCCACCACTGCCATTTACACTGAGAGCATCGTTGTATATGTCACAATGTCTATCGACACAACATCTCTACCTATTGATATCCATATCCCGACCTCTGCACCCGATCTCACATCCATTCCTTCTTCATCTTCTATTGAGATCCGTCGTAGGTCACCCTCTCCTGATTTTGCTTTACGACCACGTGCACCCCATGCACGAGCCCATATAGAGAGAGGTGCGCCTAGTGGTGCATGTCAGCCTGGTAGTTCCCGCGTCACTGATGCACACCTGACTTTTGTTGAAACTGAGGTTGCTGGGCTAAGGCATGACTTTCTCGCCTTCACCCAGATGGTCGCTACCCACCACCAGTCAGTGCAACATGACATCACTGAGATCTTAGTTATCCTCCGAGCACATGGTGCACCACCTGCTACACTTGCACCAGCTGCTCCTTCCACACCAGCACCACCTGTTGACCCTCCATCTGATGCTACTTCTGGTCCACAGCAGTGGGTCCCATCGCCACCTCCAGAGGGTGGTGCCGCTGCCTGATTAGTCTTTTTGCCACTATTCTCCCCTCTCATTTCTTTTATGCACATCTGTCTATACGGGGCCTAGTATTGCATAGGTTGGGGGAGAACCCATTTCATCCATTGTATATATATCATACCAACATTTGCATGCATGTTCTTGCATTTGCATTTGCATTCATTCGTTTTTGTATAGTTTTCCTTTTTCTAGGATTTCTCATTTACGACCTATCCGATCCTATCATCATGCTCCGTCTTTCACACGTATTCTCAGCAGTGAGGACACTGCTGTGTTTAGCTCCGGGGGGAGGGCGATGAGTGCTATCGCTTTTTATTTATTTTTCTTTCGCTTTGCATCTTTTTCACCTTATTTTTCCATCCATTTTCACCACATTTTTTTCTTCTTTTTAGCTTCATATTTCCTTTCCTTTTGGTGTGCATGAATGCTTGTTTTTATTTTACTCCATTTTTCTTCTCTTTCTTTTGCTAGATGAATTCTTTGTGATGATATTTCTTATTGCTTTCACCGCTATCACGTTGCTTATTTTCCATGTCATGTTACTTAGAGTAATTTCATAAATCTTAATCTTCATAAGTGCTTGCAAATATATTTCTTTGGACGACCTCTCTAAGTGAATGCATGAAGCTTATTGAAACAAAATGTGTAGAGTAGTGTTTAGTATGCTTTCATTGGAAATACAGCAAGATTCACACATCGTTAGCATATTTGAAGCATCGCTTTTATTCTCTTATTCACATTCCTGTTGCTTGCTTGATATGATTAGAAATCTTACTGCTTGACTTCACTACTCGTTGATATGATTAAGAATACACATGCTTATATATGAGTTTTGTTAATGTATTATATTAATGAACTATTTGTACATACTTATGAGTGAACCGAGTGTTATATCTATTCCTTCTCCACATATATCTTATATTCTTTACATGTCACTTGATTTTACTCCCCAAAGCTATTTCTATCGCATCCACTCCCAAAAATCCCATACAAAAGAAAAGCTTGCTCCAAAAAGCACAAACAACCAAAAAGGAGCCAAAAATCAAAAATACAATTACTACCGTTCCTAGAAAAATCCAAAAAGAAAAATGAGAAACAAAATTTCAAAAATAAAAGAAAAAAAATCTCAATTTCATTACTTGGAGCACTTATATATATTCTTGGGAAACCCAAAACAAAATTCCAAATCCACAAAAATCCTCTTGGATGCGACGCCTAAAATCAAGCAGGGGGAGGGGGGAGGTGAAACCTTTTGACCAAATGAGTGAGCATGACATTAGAGTGGAGTTGTGCACAAACGGAAAAGTTTGATAATATTGAAACTTATCGAAATAATTTAGTTCTGGGGATTTCCTATGGTTTTAAGCGAGTACGTGTATGTCTTGACTTCTATTCTATTCTTTATTGCTTGCTTGTTGTGAATTCTCCATGCTTCAGTTATCGCTTTTGATTGAAAATTGCATTGCCAAGGTTGTGCATATTTGATACTATGAAACGCACGATGTTGATATGGGTTGATTGCACGAACTTTAGAGAGGCCCTTTTTGTTCGATCTTAATTTCGCAAGTACTATATTCAGTTAAGATATGAAATCTCTTGATAGCATGTGATTTATTTTCTGAGTAGTCGTGATGTGTGGTGAATGAGTTGAGAGATGATAGAGTAATCTTGCGACCCTCTCCTATTTGCGTTCTTTTTCGTTTTCTTATTTTTACTCCCCGGTGAGTTTCATATTCGTCTTCCTCGAGGACGAGTAAGAGGCAAGCTTGGGGGATTTTGATGTGTCCATATTTTTCATACTTTTATTGCATATTTTCATAGCATTTTCATCGTCCAAAGTTCACCTTTCTATATGTTATCGTGCTTTTCACGATATATTTGATTTTCATTGAGATTTATAGATTTTTCAGGAATTTTGGAGCGATTTGAAGTAATTATGAGACATGGACACATCCGAGCTAACCAAAGCACCAATGGTAAGGTCCAATAGTTGTTTGACGAGGTGGAGGAGAAGATTGGAGGAAAAGAAGAGAAGAGGAGGAGGAGAGAAGCTCATATATGCTTTAAACACTGATTTCTAGTCAGCTCGATCGAGTGGAACAACCCACTCGGGCCGAGCTGCCAAAACCAAAGAAGAGCTCCAAGGCTGCAGAATGCATGCTTCACTCGGACCGAGTAGGAATTCTACTCGGTCAGTGTGACTCGGCGACCGAATTCAATTCCCAGCACTTAGCCAAAATCGAGGAGCTTAAAGGTACTCGATCGAGCAGAGCAGCTACTCGATCGACTGGAACACACATCAGAACAACATTTTTGAGGCTCTTCCAGCCGTCTGCAGCTCCATCGAGCAGACGAGCTGCTCGACTGAGCGAAAGCAATTACCGAGCGACATCTCGAGCCTTGCAGCAGGCCTCTGTAGCTCGACCAAGTACGACATCTACTTGGTCCGAGCACATAAACCCTGAAGTCGAAGACAGAATGAAGCCGTAGTAGCTGAACCCTAGCTCGGACCTAGCGGCACCATTACTCGAACGAGTAGGGCGCCACATGCAGAATTTTTGCGGGCCAGGTTGGGCCTTTTTCCAGATTTTTGTGGGGTCTATCCCCTTTGTATTTAAACCTATTTTAACCCTTGTTTTAGAGAGCTTAGTTTATTATTCTAGTTTTTAGTTTTTAGAGAGTTTTGAGCCGTCGTTATTGATTGGAGACAAAGACTTGATTTTTTATTATTGCAATTTGCTTTGGAATCTTTAGATCTTAATTCTCTTAGTTTGATTCTTCATCTCTATTGGTTTGTAATGATTCGTGATAAATATTACATATTTTGCCCCTCATTTAGCCTCATTTTGTGCATACATGGTACTAATTTGGTATTTAATATGATCGGATTTTGAATACCCTTAATCTTTATAGCAAACTCTCATTTTATGCACAAAACAGTAATGTATTGATTATTTCTGTTATTTTTGTATTTTTAGTACGAAGATCTCGATCTCACGATTCCAACGACTATTTATTTGTATTTTTCTAAGATCTGTGCTAAATGAATTTTTGAATGCAGAATACCATTTAAATTGAGAAATACGGAAGAAATACGCGTTAAATACAGAAATACGCTCACAGGCGGGCCACATGGCAACATGTCTATCATCTGCTCTTTATCAAACGGGCACTGGCAGCTTGGGCGACGCTGCTAAACAATCCCTGTACGATCTTCATCCAACGGCTGTGAGCGAGGATTATTCGGAAACGAGATACAAACTCAGCGAGACACGTGGCGGCCATCCAAGCGATTCCTGCTCAATCCTATGCTTCAGGCGAGAGGGTGACGCAGCCCCTCGTCAACCGCTCGATCAAGATCCAACGGCCCGGACCATCTCCGCATGAATTCGAAATCGAAAGGCGACCTACATGTGCCGCAGGGCTACGTGGCGAGCTTATAGCCGCTCATCTCTCGATCGAACGGCCAGGATTGCAGACAGGAGTGATCCGCATTTGGTGAAAGCAGGAGACGTGGCTTCATTAAGCCCATTGATCTTCGATCCAACGGTCATAATCACCCCCGCATTTTGAACCGGGAACGAACAAAGAGCAGGAGTTTTACGAGCGACGTGGCTCATCTGTGGCCATCGGGTCTACATCCAACGGCTAGAAATGAACCCGAAGCGGAATCGGAGATCGCAGCGGGCGCGGATTCGCTAAGATAGGGCGATGTGGCAGCTTCACAGGCGATCCTGCCTTGATCTAACGGCCAGGAAATGCTGCGAATTAGGGTTGCGGGTTTGAGTGAGTTTTGAAGCAGATTTGAGCGAAACTTTAGGATCCGCAACCGATTTAAAATCCCTATAAATACCCTAGTATTCCAGAGAGTATTCACATCTGTTTTGAGTGCATTTTGAGCATATTGGAGGGGCTACAGAGCGTATTTTCGTGAGATTTTCTTGGGCTTTGGAAACAGAGAACAGAGGCTCTTGCAGAAGGAATTCCAAGGCTTTTTAAGGAGTTTTGGTGATATAAATCTCAATGTATACCTTGTATTTCAAGTATTTAGCATGTATTTTGACCTTTTGATCATGTATTTGCTAATGAAATTGAGTTTTCTTCTCTCCATGCGTGGCTAATATCATAGTGTGTTGGTTGTGATATAGTTAGGGTGTTATAATCTTTGGTTTGTACGTCTTTTTGCCCTATTTCACATGTTATATCACATATTTGCTAGATTCTACACGTATATTCAAGTATTCTCTTTGTTGGTGTACTTGGATCGAATCTGATCCTTACGGACTTATTCGTGGCATGATCCTTACGGACATTGCCGAAACCCTTGCGGGCACATGAATTTAAATTCTTTATGAAGCTAGTAATTTACGTGATTATATACGACATTTTGAATCATCTTTTATTGTTATATTTTCTGACGTTCTCATACCCTTACGAGGTGAAACGTTGAGTTATAGAAAAGATGTTGATAACATTTGATTACACATACCCTAACGAAATCACAACCGACACATGCTCCTCTCATTGGTTTCCTATATCGACTCTCCGTACACGTTTTAGTATTACTCTCTCATTTACTTAAAACCATCGTCACGATTACCTCACCTTCGAAAGGTGGTAGCTTTTCATCGTTTTATTAATCTTTAGAAACTGACTCTTTTGGTTTACAGGTCGACTTTCCCATGGATTCGATACCTGACTCTCCAGGTTTGCTACTTGATCGATCTCCTACACTTGGGAGTAGCGCTCACATCATTTGAGACCAGTCAAGTTTTTGGCGCCGTTGCCGGGACAGCGGTATTTGTGATCCATACTTTCAGTTTCTCTCGAGGAATATTTGGTGAGATCTTTCAATCTTTTAGTTTAGGATTTTTATTTTCTTTCTATTACATAAAAACACATAAAAATATAAAAACATAAAAAACATCTTTTTCTGCTAGTTTATGTGGGATATATCTCCTACTTCACAGAGATTAGTACGAACAGAAAACATGGCTAATAATATTGATGAAGTACACATCACACCACCTACACAAGAAAGGCCTTTATTGGAAATTTATATGCCATCTAGGGTGGTGTCTGATTCATGCATAGTTTTAACTGCTGATGCTCATAATTTTAATCTGAAACATGGTGTGATTCAACTCTTACCATCTTACCATGGCATTGAAAATAATAATCCTTATTTGCATGTTAGAAATTTTGAAGAAGTATGCTCAACACAGTTGGATGGAAAAATTAGCTCAAATTCTATTTATCTTAAACGATTTCCATTCTCGCTGAAAGATAAAGCAAACCATTGGTTTAATTCTTTGCCACCTAGATCTATCTCTACTTGGTTACAATTGCAAACTGAGTTTCTGAAAAATTCTTTTCTTTGCAAAGGACCCACGCCTTGAAGCGACAAATTATATCCTTTTCGCAGAAGGAGAGGGAGTCGTATGACCAAGCATGGGAGAGATTCAAGGACATGTTGATCGCCTGCCCACACCATGGATACGACAAAGGCCGTGCCATTGGATTCTTTTATGACCGCATGCAGCTGCAAACTAGGCAATGCATGGAGATGATGTGCAGCAGCGAGTTCTTTCAGAAAACTCCTACGGAGGCATGGGATTACATGGTGATCATAGCGAAGCATGCGAGGAGATGTGAGTCTACTTCAGAGTTTGACAGATCAGAGCCACTTCTACCATCTAAAGGAGGCATGCACTCATTGAAACCAGACGATGCAATAAGAGCACATGTGGATGCATTGCTGACGCAGAGGCTGCAAGGCCTAGACTTGAGAGCAGCAAAAGCAGTCGAAGTTGGACCATTTTGTGCCATTTGTGAGCAGCCCACTCATGACACGTCTGTTTGCCCCGCGATCCCTGCTATGACAGAGACCATAAGGAACACACAAACTGATGTGAATTGGGTGTACAATCAAGGGTTAAATTTGAACACTTTCAACTGTTCTTGGAAGAATCACCCAAATTTGAGATGGGGACCACAACAGCTGGTGCAACAGACGACCACTCCTTACCAGCATCCAAATCATGCGAGCAATCAAGAGAAGAAGGAGCAGAGCACTGATATCAGAGCCGTACTTCAGCAAATGATGCAGGTGCAGGATCAACAACAACAACAGCTTCAACAACAATTTCAGCATCAGTTTCAGCAGCTTAAAGTAAACTTTTCTAAAATTGATGCATCTTTTGAAAAAGGTACTTTACCAGCTCAATCTGTTGCAAATCCTAACATAAATTCCTCTTCTTTTTCAGGTGACAATGTAAAACCATACAAGGCGGTGACTATTTTGCGTAGCGAAAGAGAGAATAAACACGGTGCATGACAAAATGATCCTAAGGAAGGAGTTCAAACAAGGGGACAAAGTTTTGGTGTACAACTCACAGCTACACTTATTTCCAGGAAAGCTACGCTCCAAATGGTCGGGGCCTTATTATGTCAAACAAGTGTTTCCACATGGAGCGGTGATTTTGGTAAATGAGAAAGACGGTAACAAGTTCAAAGTTAATGGACAACGACTGAAACACTTTCAAGAACTTTGGACCAAGGAGGACACGTCCATGGAGCTTACGGACCAACCTTCGGGTGGCACTTAAACTGGTGTGTTCTTTCCTTACTTAGTAGTAGTAGATTTTATTTTCTTTATTTTACACTTTTTATTTTTCTTAGGAATTTTAGCTTTAGTATACTCTTTTCAACATTGAGGACAATGTTTGTCTTTAAGTTGGGGGGAGTGTATTAGACTTTTTGTAGAGAGAGTGAGAAAGAGAGAGAGAAGAATAAATCACCATCACTCATCTTCTATTTAAGCCCTCTTAAATTGTCACTTTATCGGATGTTTATACATTAATGACATTCTAAAAATTGTTTATGGCTTGAAATCATTATATTTCTCTTCATGGATTTAATCATTAATATTCCCTTTATGAAAAGTTTTAAATCTCATGCCTAATATCTCGAAATGGTTTGAATTAATTACATGCAAGTTGTTGTGATGCATCGGTTTGAAGTAGACATGATTGATAGGAATATTTTTCTTTTTGAAGAGGAATGTGGCCATGAATATGTGCTAAAATGTGAGTCTAATGAATGGGTATGAGTTTCCATAAAAATAAAAATAAAAATAAAAACAGAGAGAAAAAAAGAAAAAGAAAAAAAGATCAAAAGAATAAAGTGCATCGTTCCCTTGAGTTTGTCAAGTAGCCGGGTCTTCGTGCCTCAGGAAGCATAGGAGATTCGCGTCGAAATATGGATGTACGAGGAGTGCACTCAAAAAAAGATAATAAAAACTTAGATGATTCGAGTCATTAAGTTCGAGGGGCTCCTCTAAGCCTAATGCCTGAAGGTCGTTTGGCCTAGGAGTCATTAACTAAAAGCTCATTACATGGATCATTTTAAGTCAATAAAAAGAATAAGAGATATGGTAAACTCAACACCCATGAATTAGACGATATTTAAATAATGACGCTTCCTTGAATATTAGAAAGTTATGAATTAATGTTATGTTATACTTTTATCCTATGCGAAACGACGCTGGTATGTTATGTATTTAAACTGGATTAGAGAAAATGACATGGATTTGATCTCATTCATAGGTGCGTATATTCGTGGCAAATATTATGATGGAACGTGCGTTTTTGAGCCAAGCCTTAGACAATTTGAAGGATTTAATATTTTATACACATCCGATTTATTCGCTCTTTTTTACTACAGACTAGCAAAACGCTAGTTGGGGGGTGTGATTCGTGATAGATATTACATATTTAGCCCCTCATTTAGCCTCATTTTGTGCACACATGGTACTTATTTGGTCTCTAATATGATCGTATTTTGAATACCCTTAATCATTAGAGCAGACTCTTATTTTATGCACAAAACAGTAATGTACTGAGTATTTCTGTTATTTTTGTATTTTTTAGTACGAAGATCTCGATCTCACGATTCCAAAGACTATTTATTTGTATTTTTCTGAGATCTGTGCTAAATGAATTTTTGAATGCAGAATACCATTTAAATTGAGAAATACGGAAGAAATACGCGTTAAATACAGAAATACGCTCACGGGCGGGCCACATGGCAACATGTCGATCGTCTGCTCTTCCTCCAACGGGCGCTGGCAGCTTGGGCGACGCGGCTAAACAGTCCCAGTACAATCTTCATCCAACAGCTGCGAGCGAGGATTATTCGAAAATGAAATACAAACTCAGCGAGACACGTGGCGGCCATCCAAGCGATTCCCGCTCAATCCTACGCTTCAGGCGAGAGGGTGACGCAGTGACGTCCCCCAAATTTGGCAATATATGCAGCGAGCTCGGGGATACCAGCTTTAAATATTTATAACCGCAAGTGCACGATGTTGTAGTGTGGCTTGGGGGTCGAACTCAGGGAGGCGTGTGTTGTGCTTGTTATCAAGAAGGAACTGGTTCACTCGGTGGATGAGCTAGCCCTATAAATCGTTTGGTGGTCACGAAATAGAAATATGAAGGATGTAAGATATGAAAGGGAACCTAGGACTTTGGTTTCCACTTTATCATGTGCCCTCTCTATTACGACCGCCGGATAGGAATACGATCAGATTCTAGGGTTTAGTGGTGAGACATTGCCTCTAAGAGTGATATCTAGCGTCCCATGGGCCCGATATTCTGGTCGATGCCCAGGATGATACACTAGGTCTACCCAGGTTCGGACGATGGGCATTCCCATGTCCATTAACACCGACCAACTCCGGGAGCACTAAGCTCGCAACGATTACTCTGAACATTTCATCCTGCCGTTCCCACGTGCTAGGATTCAATGTCTATGCTAGGGGTGTGAGCTGTGGCTAGGGGATCAAAATCCCGTAGTTTATTTTCCCTTGGCCCGATGGTCAGATGCAGTCTTTCTCCCGCCAATGACAATAAAACGCCCCGCGTAACCGTCTAAATCCATCTATCCTATCAAAATCCTAATCCTATGGTCGTTTTAGGGAGAACCCACGAAGGGGCTTCCACCAATGTCCCAGATTGGGAAACTACTCATAATTCATTACGAAAAGAGCAAAACAACAAATTTTAGCCATTAGAATCAAGATCAACCAATAGAATGAAGAAGCTAACAATAGTATTAATGCAATATCAAAGTTTCAGAACAATCAGAAAACTTACAAAACGGAATAAATTCGCAGCCGTCAAAAATCCCAAAAAGACAGTCTAAAAATGGGGATATCGTTCTGGAAAAACCTAGGGCTATATATAGAACACACGATCGGTTGAAGCATCAACCGATCGGGTGAGTTGACGGTCGACTTGGCCTTCGGTTCTTCAGATACTTCACCCGATCGCTGAACCAATCGGGTGAGTCATCGGGTCGTGAGCATGGAGAACTTTGGTTACAGATGAACCGATCGGGTGAGTTTTCACCCGATCGGTTAGAATTCAGCTCCAAAAGACAGAGAGCTCTGTCGCCACCACCCGGTTGCTGAATCGATCGGGTGGGCTCTTCTTCACTGCTGCTTCTGTCCGGGTCGGATACTCGTGCACGAACCGATTGGGTGGGTCTGTCCACCCGATCGGTTGAGGGCTGATATATGGTATTCTTCGACGTTTGGCCCTCCGGATCGCGCGTGGTACATTCCGTTGCTCCGGGGACTCATGATATCTGCTTTATAAGTCCCCAGCATTGGCCATCTCCTGCAACGGCACAAAAACACAAAGAAAGTGAAAAGATACTAAAAACCACAAAAGAATAGATAAAAAACAACGGAAAACATCTGAAAACCACAAAGAAGACGTGAGTGAATATATAAAATATAAACGCACGTCAAATCCCCAAAGCTGAACCCTTCCTCGTCCTCGAGGAAGACGAGTGAGAGTAAGAGCTCGGAGGGAAAAATATAGAGAAAGAAACAGAAAAAGAAATCAAAGTCCTAGATCGCCCGTCAGAGCCAACAAAAACTAACTCACCACACTAAGCAAGCATGCGGTAAATACATCACTAAACCCAAGAATATGAGTCCGTACAAGTGTCGTGGTTCCACGCGGTAGAGCACGAGTGAGTGAGGTCGTGAGCTAGCTGACGGTGTTACTATCTAAATTGTGCAATAAAGCTCCATATACACATGCCCAAGGAATGACCCAAATATTGATTCAATTCGAATAAGCGGTGAATAATAGCTCAAGCATGCATGAGAGTAGAATAAGAATTGAAGCGTATCACGTGTCGGGGACTCGACTGCTAGCTAGGAACTAGAAGATCACCGCACTATTGCCTAGATAATCGCTAGAAAATTCCTATGCCAAGTGTGTTCGAAAACGAAGGAGGTTGAGGAGGTATGGAGTAGAACACTCGGTGCAAATTCTCGCCTTCCCTTTATTCACGGTGGATAGCAATGATATTCACAACGGGAATTTTTTTGGGTTTTGGGTATTTGTATTTTTTTTGGATTTTTGGCTATACATATTTTTTTCTTTTTGGATTTTTCTTCTATCTTTTTTTTGTTATTTTGTTTTTTGGGCTTTTGGATTTTTGGCTATATATTTGTGTACTCTCCCAAGTGGGAGAATGGTACACGACGAGGGGATTTGCACCAAGTAAAACAAAAAAGAAATCGAATTCTAAACACTTGGCCAAAAGAAATTTTTTCTCCCGAATCAGAGCATAGGTAAAATGGGTTATCCTAGTCCTATTGGTAAAGTCCCGACACATGCGATATGAAGAGTAATATATATATATATATATATATATATATATATATATATATATATATATATATATATTGGAAAGTTAGCGTTTTAATATATATAAACTTGTATAAAATACAGAGGGAGGCTACTTGGTATGATATCAGAATAGAGGGAGGATAGGGCACAAGCGCTGTCACTCCCTACTATCAGAACCACACCGAGTAGTGCCCAAACTCATACACAGCCAGTAACTATTACATTACATTATGACCATAATAGGAACCTAACCACAATCGTTAATATCCCAGTTCCCAAAAACTTCAATCTCCTCAGCAGAAGTTGGGTCTTGATTTACCATAGCCACTCTGATATCTGCCGCCAATTCTTCGAACAGGATAGTTTTACATCTTCTCACATCGTCAAAAATCCGCTTGTTCCTTTCTCTCCAGATGTGCCAAACTAGAGCCGACAGACAAACTTTAGCAAGCAGGCATAGCCGGCCCTTAACCTCAAAATTAGCAAGAATGTATCGCCCTACATCCGGGAGAGTATGGGGGAGCTGAAGTGATATCTTAAGCTTGAGCAAGACTCGGTGTAGCAAATATTTGGTGTACTGGCAGCCGAAAAATAGGTGGGCCACAGTCTCATCAACATTGTCATCACACAGCAGACATGAGGATGAAGCAGAGTAAGTACCTCCCCAACCAGCCATCCTATCTTTAGTCATCAGTTTTCCCCTCAACGCGCGAAGGAGAACCAGGGAGAACTTGGGAATATGATTTGGGAACCAAATCAATTTTTGTAGCGCAAAGGGAGGGTATCTTTTCCGAACATCATCCCATGCATGTTTGAAGTGAAATGAAGCACTAGGCACCCATCTCCATCGGTCTTCTCCTGGGTTTAGGCCAACGCTGCGCAATAAATCTCGGACAGGGTCAAGAGAAGGATCTGCTCTCCAACCCGTAGACTCCCAGTAGTCCGAAACCGTCATGGAAGCAGCTCCCGTAGGCACTTCAAAGCGGCCACTTAGAGGACCCCCCGCCAGCCATGGGTCATGCCAAAACATGGTCGTCTTCCCATTGCGCACCTCCCTTTGGATCAGATTCTGTGAAACCATCCGACTCCTTAGCAGCCGCTTCCATGCACCTGAGTCCGAGCCAGCAATTGAGTAAAATTGCTTCGGCTGGACATATTTCTTACGTAAATAAGAAGCCCATATACCATCCGTAGATATGTATCGCCATAGTTGTCGAACCCCCGCTGCAATGTTTAGATCCTCCAATAGTCTAAGTCCCACGCCGCCTTCAGATTTGGGCTTACATAAATCGACCCAAGCCCAAGATTTGGTTTTGCCGAATATGAATCTTCTGCATAGAGAAGTGAGAGATCGGAGGACCGTGCCAGGGATATGAAACACTTGCATCCAAAAGGCGATCATGCCATGGATAACCGACTTGACCAGTTCAATCCTCCCCGAAATGGATAGCATAGAAGAGGACCACCCACACATCCTCTTTTTGCATTTATCCACCAATCGTTTGTAGTTTGTTGAGGTAGGGTATTTCAGAGATAGAGGTAGCCCCAGATATGTTGTGAGAGTAGAGACAGCTTTGATTCCCAGGAAGTCCGCCAAAAAATCTTTATGTTTTGCTCCTTTGCTGAATAACCCAGAGCTCTTGTCCAAGTTAATCTGAAGTCCAGTAAAATGGTAGAAATCCTGCAGAAGATTCTTAATGCCAAGAAATGAAAGCTTAGTAGCACGGTAGAATACCAAGAGGTCATCGGCAAATAAAAGATGAGAGATAGAACCAGTCCGCCGCAAAGGGGTGATTTTCCGTGTGAAGATGGCCTTGTCCATAAGGATAGAGATCGTTTCCATAATAATGACAAAAAGATAGGGGGAGAGTGGATCATCTTGTCGAAGCCCCCTATTGCTACCAAAATGACCACAGGGAGATCCATTTACCAAAATGGAGTAGGTGGGGGTAGTAATGCATTCCTTAACCCACGAGATGAAGGTGTCCGGGAACCTGAGCTGATGCATGATGTAGAAGATGAAATCACGATTCACACTGTCAAACGCCTTCCTGAGATCCAACTTAAGGCAAGCTCTACCGCCCATAGGGTTATTAAAATCCCTAATCTGCTCGTGGGCAATAAGCACGCTGTCAGATAGTAGTCTCCCCTTGAGGAAAGCAGCCTGATTTGGGGATATCAATTCATGGACTACTACTCTAAGCCTGTTGCAGATTACCTTGCTAATAATTTTATAAAGCACATTACAGCATGCAATATGCCTATAATCTCCCAGGCCGGATGCATTAGAACTCTTAGCCACCAGAGTTAGAAAGGTATGGTTGACCTGCCTGAGGAGACACCCTGATCTGAAAAATGAGTTAATGGCCTTAGTAACATCCTCTCCAACCAGCTCCCAATTCCTCTGAAAGAAAAACCCATTATAGCCATCAGGTCCAGGGGCCTTATCAGGCCCAATTTGAAAGACAACAGCCTTTATCTCCTCCCTAGTGACACATCTGATAAGCCAAGAGGCAGAATCAGTCGTCAAGATACGCTTTGGAGTAAGCTTGGGGAAAGTGGTCGCATAAGAGGTCTGGTTGTAAAGGCCTTCATAGTAAGAAGGAGCAGCCATCCTCAGGTCAACGTACAATGAATTTTGCCTCCCATTCAAGTCAACCAAATGATTTAACTTGTTACGGCAAGTTCTAGCTTTCATTGCTTGGTAGAAGAACTTTGTATTCCTGTCTCCAAGGGATAGCCATTCATGCCTGCTTTTTTGCCTCATCATGTCTTCCTCTAGCTTGAGGGCAATAAATAACTCCTTAGTCAGACGTGCTTCTTTCTCTTGGAGAGACCGGTTGGAATTAATGTTGGGGTCCATCCGAATGGCTATTAGATTCCTTCGGCAAGTATCAACAACTTTCCCAGCATGAAAATCAGTTGCCAAGCCCTAAGAATAGGCTTAAGATTGCGTAATTTTTGCACAATGCGGAACATCGGAGTGCCATCCACATTTGCATTCCAAGAAGCCGAGATGATGTCTTTATAACCTGGGCAGGAAGACCAGTAATTAAAAGATTTGAAGGGCTTGGGCTCAGAGGGTACCTGACTGTGAAGACGGATAGCCATCGGAGAATGATCACTGGTGGAGGACTCCATGTACATAACATACGAGTCAGGAAGTTTATCAAACCATGCAGCATTGCCAAAAACTCGATCAAGTTGAGCAGAGATCCGGTCAGCCCCAATACAATTGTTACACCAACTTAGTATGTTCCCCGTACTCCTCATCTCCCGTAACAGGCACTTATTGACACAATCATAGAAGTCATGAACCATTTTCTCCTCCAGTTTCCTTCCTCCCTGCTTATCGCTGGTATATAGGACATTGTTGAAATCCCCCCCACCAGCCATGGGAGAGAGCTCACCCGACCACTATCAGCCTCAAGACATCTCCAGAGATCTTCCCTCTCCCGCAGAGTGTTGCGCCCATAAACTCCCGTAATGATACAAGAGAAACCCCCCATATTGGTGCAAGTCACAGAGATATGTTGGTCTGATCTAGCCATTGGGACAACACTCCAAACTGCCGGGTCAAACCCCATGATAATGCGACCTCCCCCCACCAGGTCAAAGTTGTTAATAGATATCCAATCTTTAGAGAACACAAATTTATCTATCTTACTAGGAGACCTCAGTTTTGTTTCAACAAGAACAATAACCGTAGGGTTAAGTTTGTTTAAGAAGTACCGTAGATCCCTCCTCCTCCCCAAGCTGTTTAGCCCACGGGTATTCCAGAATAGAACAGTCATTGATCAACAGTTGGTTTGCGTCCCTGGCCATTGTTCTCCTGCAGGCGGACACTTTTCCTAGAGGTAGTAGGGATAGAGTCTTTCTTGTTCTTATTGACTTTGGGGACAGTAGCAGCCGTAATCTCTGCAATTTCAGCTATTTCAACATCCCACTCAGGGTTGTCCATTGCTAACTGAGCAGGCACGCTGTCAAATTCAGTATCAGAAGGAGGGGCTTCATCAAGTAGGGATGGAAGTGGCCTATAGCCATTCCCCCTGCAAGGCTCACCCTTTTCTGCATGCACTTGAACAGAGCTCCCAGGTGCCGAAGACAACCCCAGTGCATTAGTGCCAAGGTTTAAGCTCCCAGCAGATTTGGGGTGTCCATGTGGAATGTCAAACAAAGCAGCAGCCTCAACTAAATTGTCAATCATCTGGGTGGCAAAAACTTCTGTGCCTGCGCTTGCCTCAAGCCCATGCTCCGAAGAACCACCAACGTCTTACACATGTGATTTCCCCCTTGTACCCGCAACTCTGTCGACTAGTTGATCCCTTACAGGCCTCGCATCTCTAGCCTCGTTCAATTCTCCTTCCGGCACCAAGGGGCTTGTAGCTACAGGCATGAGAACTGATTGGTCCCCTCCGTACATACCCTTCACTGGCTCACCAGGTACACCCCTGTCCCCCGTCCCCTCTTCAGTTGGACCCGTTCCATTCCCAGCATTGGCATGGATTGAAGGGGGCTCGATAGTCGAGGGACATTGTGCAGTAGAATGGCCGAAACAAGTGCAATTAGCACACCTGGGGGTTCCCCCTCAATTTTGACTTCAATAGATATTGTTGGACCATCTTCAGTACCAACTAAAACAACCTGAGGGATAGGGTCCTTAGCATGTACTTCAACAAGGCATCGCGCATACGAAAGGCGCTCTTTCTTCGCAGTCAATTTATCCAGGCAAATTGGCTTGCCAATCACAGAGGCAATAGAGTTGAAAATTTCAAGGGTCCACATACCTAGGGGCACTCCGTGAAGCTGGATCCATACTGGAACCGATGACAGGATATCACGTTCAAGCTTTAAAGCAGAGCTCCATCGTTGTAGCACAACTAGCCGCCCATCAAACATCTAGGGACCCCCATGCAATATTTTCTCGCAATCTCCCTCGTCTTCAAACTTAAAGCAGAAAAACCCATTTTCTCGACTATAGATTTTCAGTCCTTTTTTGATTTTCCAGAGTCGCTCCACCCAAGCACACATCTGTCCATAGAACGGCATGTCTCCCAACACATAGCCTACGAGCGTGTGTTTCCATTGCTCTGCCCCTCTGGCCAACGCTGTTTTTGCAACCATAGCCATGACTGTGCCATCATCCTTGGCGATGGGAGGAACGAAGGACATCCCGGTGTCCAGATCATATTGCCTGATGTTAGTACAAATGTCTGCCCAAGATTGCTTCTGCCCATTTGTGTCAATTTTGAGATTCACCGATGGTCTGTATGGCCTCCTGTCGAGCATCAGGTGGGCACCATTTCGAGAGTGCCCAGAATTACCCCGCTATGTCTGCCGAAGTGGTGGTCTTCCATTAGCAACCCGAGGTGGCCCTCCCTTGAACGATGCAATTCCTGTGCCACCCACTCGCATGCCAATCCCCTTCCTGGATCGTCGATTAACAATCTCCCAGCCTCCCTCTTGATCCCCGTTAACAGTAGTGGCCCTATCCGGACCAAATCCAATGGAAGCCCTAGAGGCATTCCGAAGATCTCCATTATAATTAGCCTCCGACCCAACAACCTTCGTACTGCCCTCTGAGTCTGTGCCCCTTCCCAAGGATCCTCCCTCTGCACGCCCTAAAGCACCCAGCCTCGATCGGAGCTTGGATTCGCCGCCGTCACCTGTGTCGCCTCCGAGAAATCCGGAGCCGTCCCTCATCGTTTTCTATAATATATATATATATATATATATATATATATATATATATATATATATATATATATATATATATATATATATATATATATATATAGAGGAGGGATCAAATGACCCCCAAAAATAACCCCCAAAAATGACCCCCTATCAAAAATCATATGCCCCCCATTTTTTCGGAAGATCCGAACCGTTCATCTTGATCTCCACCCTCTAAATACCTGACCCACCAATTTTCAACCCGATCCCATGTGTTTTGCCCGTTCATCCATCCGACCCAAATTTAACGGTTTCACATGAACAGAACTTTTGCGAATGGTTGATGAACGGGCAAAACTCATGGGATCGGGTTGAAAATTGGTGAGTCATGTATTTAGAGGGTGGAGATCAAGATGAACGGTTCGAATCTTCCGAAAAAATGGGGGACATAGGATTTTTGATAGGGGGTCATTTTTGGGGGTTATTTTTGGGGGTCATTTGATCCCTCCTCATATATATATATATATATATATATATATTAATATATATATATATATATATATATAAATAAAATTAATCATGCATAGAGAAGCAAACAGTGGAGGCAAAATACCGCATATTCGAAATTGAAGCATGATAGTCTAGGGGTCAACCAAGGATATGTATATAAATCAAAATCACAATGTAGAAGCACACCAACTAGCTAGTCACGACAAACAACTCACACAAAAGCAAAGTGAACCCACAAAGCATGAAATGCAATAGGACTCGGCTTCCTAGGGTTAGTGAAAGTGATTATCATAGCTAAGCAAGTGCGTGTGTGGGGTTCCGTGGCAGTTCATCATGTGGGATCATCTCTAGGAGAGGGAGATAAAAAAGATAGGAAGAAAAAGAAAATACGATGAAAACGACTCAAAACGGTGAAAAACACAAAACTGACGCACAAAGTGCGACTCCCCCAAGTTGAACCTTGCATTGCCCTCAATGCAATAAGAGTAAATAAGGGAGGGCAAGAAAAGTGGGAGGGAAGTACGCATCGACACAAAAAAGATGAAAAACTTGGAAAATGCACAAAACGAAAAAGGAAAAATAAAGAATATAAAGGCACTCAAACCAAACATACCAAAAACACACACACACGAACACATATAAACAAGCACACACCAAACATGACATGACAACACGTACAAAAAATGATTTCCCCCAAGCTGAACATGACAATGCTAGAAAAATAATTTGATCGTGGTGAACCAGAAATAATAGCTAGGGGGAAGATCATAGAAAACAAAAATGAAAATCAAGATGTAGGAGGGGTGATCTCCTCATCCTCCTCGGAAGAGGATGGAGGGGTGTGTGCGGGAGAAGTGATAGGAGTGCAGAGAAGTGGAGAAAGTGGTGGATGGATGGGTGCGGTGGTGGTGTGGATGATGGGTGGAGTTACGGTGGTGACGGAGGATGTGCAGGATACGACGACCAATGAGGTGGGTGTGGATAGTGATCTCGCACGCACAGGTAACTTCTTGTGACGCGAGTATGCGGTGATGGATGTGAAGGGTGGTGGAAGTGTAGAATCGACGGGAGTGGTCGTGGGTGGAGAGGAAGTGGAGGGAGGAGGGGATGATGTAGGAGGTGATGATCGACTAAGTGGTGATGGAGGAGGTGAGGTGGGTGGAGTAGGTGGAGGAGGACCGTGAATGTGTGTAAGAATATGGAGAATGGTGGCCACGTTTCGCTCGAGTGCGAGGAAATGTGGGTGTGAAAGGAAGGAAGTGGATGGGTCCGAGGAGGTAGAGGTAGACGCGCCAGCGCGCAGAGCTGCTAGCTCACCCTCTAAAGCGAGTCGAGCGGAGGTGGCCTGTCAAACAACAGAAGTGGTACCGGTGGAAGTGGTCGTGCCGGCACCAGAGGCTAGGCCTAAGAGGGCCGTAGTAAGTGCCTCGGAAGAAATAGCGACAGAAGCCAGGGTCTGTGACACTGGGTCCAGCCTCAGGGTCTCCTCTAAACACAGGGATGTCCTGCTCGCCTAAGTGGATGGCAGGGGACGATGGTCAGGGTGCGTCAGGGAGTGGAAACTGAAGATGTAACCCCCCCCCCCACAAACTCTGGATCAGGAGGGAACGACCAGCCTGCCTCAAGATGAATAGCCATACGACCAGGATTAGGCAGAGTGGTATATGGGGCAGGGGGTGGCCATAGTAAAAAACATACCGATCGATGCCACGTGGTCAGATCATGTGGGTGTGCCTCAGGACATCAAGATCTAGATATGTAGATCCTGGGGCACACGACATATCCCGGGGGATAACGATGTTGAACGGGGGGTGTAAGGCAATGAGGGTAATAAGGCCACCGCAACAATACTTACCCATGCCTGCGTGGCTGATATCAATGAGTTTTTGGATAAGCCACGCACCAACGTGAATACGAACGCGTGGGGCCTCGAAAGAGATCCCGTCAACACCGGGAATGAATGGAAAGGTCACACACACAAAATGAATAAATCAGGGATGGTCACAGTACCGGACTCCCTAGGAAAGAAAGCGCTCAATATGATGTGGTGGGCGAGACGGAATACAGGGTGGATGATGGAGGAGGCCTTGGTCTTGCCTCGAGGATAATGGTCATGAAGAGTTAGGCGTCTCCAAAAATGATCGACATCGAAGTCACGATGAAATTCAGAGGGACGGATGTGGTCTTCGAGAATGGGGAAACCGAAAATTTCATTGATTATGTTCACATGGGTATGGAGGTTTCGGTTTCGGATGCAGAAATCAATAATTTTCCCATCCTGAGTTTTGAGGGTCGAGAGGAATTCGAGTGCGAGGGAGGGATACGATGGTGCATGGGAGTTTAAGAAACTTAGCCACCCTAAATTTGCAAATAAGGACTCGACCCCGGAGAAAACTCCGAGATCGATAAGGGTATGACTATGGGCAAACTTAGTGGCTAAGTGGGAGCGTTGGTCAAGTCGAGTATAAAAATCTTTGTGCTCCAGACTCATGAAACGGATTCCATGCGATCCCATCAGCGGGTCTGCCACAGGAATGATGGGTTGGAGTGGTGGTTGGGTAGGTGGAGGAGGAGGAGCACGTGCACGCGGTGAACGTGTGGATTTGTGTCTCTTGCGAGACGGCTCCTCTTCCCGCATGATGCCCTTTTACCCTTGTCCTTAGCCATGATTGTGTGGCGATGTAATGAGAATGCAAGAGTATATGAATGCAACAATCAACGACAATGGAGCAAAATGCTAATATTTGGGTAACTAAAAATAAAGCTCAGGAGCGAGTGTACCCAATATCGAGGCGATTCCTTGCTCGCAAAAGGTCCTACGCCGTGCAATGGAGGAATATGTGAAGAGCCGCACATCAATCCAACAAGTGATGAATTTTCGAAATAGTTTGGGGTTAAGGCTAGAGCTTGGTCGAATTTGGGGATGAATGTGGTGGGGAGAGGATTGATGATGGGAGAGAGAGATGGAGGAAGTGGGGAAGTGAATTTAGGAGTAGTGGGAGAGAGGAGGAGATCGTTTGAGAGGAAGTGGGAGATGAAACGACCGGAAGAGAGTGAGAGTGCAGGTGAAAATGAAATCGGGTGGGGGGCATTTATAGGGTCAGGTGAACCGATTGGGTGAGATCTTATAGGGTCAGGCGAACCGATCGGGTGAGATCTCACCCGATCGGGTGGGTCGATTTCGAAAATTTCTTGTTGAAAAGCAGTTACAGGTGAACCGATCGGGTCAGTTTTCACCCGATCGGTTGACCGCTTCACAAATTTTCCCGAGTGCTGTGTGCTCGCCACCCGGTCTGCCACCCGATCACAGCCTCAATCAACCGATCGGTTGATTTTACATCAAAATTTCCCGAGAGTTCTGCCCTCTCCACCATGTCTGCCACCCGATCACAGCTTCTATCACCCGATCGGTTGGCTTTTCACTAAAATTCCCGAGAGTTCTGCACTCTCCACCCGATCTGCCACCCGGTCACAGCTTCTTATAACCCGATCGGTTGATTTAACACCAATAATTCCCGAGAGCTCTGTCATCATCACCCGATCTGCCACCCAGCCAGCCGCATGTGCCTCTCGATCGGTTCACTGATGTGCTGATTGACGTGCGTTTATATTTCATATATTCACGCACGTTTTCTTTTGTGTTTCCCCGTTGTTTTTCGCTGTCTTTTATTCGTTTTCTCGTATTTTCTCGTTTTCTTTCACTTTTCTTTGTTTATCCATGTTTGCAGGAGATTGACCGTGTAGGGGACGTTTAATGACGATATCTCAAGTCCCCGGAGCAACGGGAGGAGTCACGCGTGATCCTGGGGGTCAAACATCGAAGAATACATCTTTCAGCCCCTCACCCGGTCGGTTGGCCATCTCCAACTGATCGGGTGATGCACGCGTGCACCACCCGGTCTCTGCCGCAACTCATAAGGAAGTCACCCGACCGGTTCACAGACCGGTTCAGCGGGGGCCTGTTCTCTGTTTTTTCGAGCAAAATGCCAACCGATCGGGTGACTCTCACCGATCGGTTCATCTGTAGCTGATGTTGAAGAGCTGAAGACACGGGCGTCCAACCGATCGCTTCACCCGATGGCGCCAAGATCCAACCGGTCACTCAAGAACTCACCCGACCGGTTCATATGACCGGGTGAAAGCTCGCCGTTTTCTGTTATTATTTTGTAACGCGTCAACCGTTCGGTTGACTTGTCAACCGATCGGGTGATGCGAGAGTCTATAAATAGAACCCCTAGGGTTCCAGAAACGAGGAGCCTGCTAGTTTTTACTGTTTTCTCCCATTGTGACGGCTGTAATTTCTGTTCTTTTGTAAGTTGTCGGATCTTTCTAAAATTTTAGTATTGTCTTTATTACTCTATTACTTCCGCATTCCAATTGTCTGATTATGATTCCAACGGTTAATTTTCATTTAGATCGCTTTTTAATGGATTTTTGTGAGTAGTTCCCAAATCTGGGATTTTGGTGGAAACCCCTTCGGGGGCTCTTCCCGATGCGTCCATAGGGCTTGGAAATCGATAGGGAGTAGGAATCTAACGGTTACGCGGGGTGTTTCATTGTCATCGGCGGGAAAAAGACCGCCTTTGACCGTTGGGCCAAGGGGGAATAAACTTGGCGGTTGACTCCCTAGCCATAGCTCACGCCCTTAGCGTAGACGCCGAATCCTAGCACGCGGGAGCGGCAGGATGAGACGTCGGGAGTTATCGTTGCGAGCTTAGTGCTCCCGGAATCGATCAGTGTTAATGGACACGGGAGTGCCCACTGATCGAATCCGGGAAGTCCGATGTATCATCCTGGGCACCGACCGGAATATCGGGCCCATGGGATGCCGGTACCACCTTCAGAGGCAACATCTCACCATTAGACCCTAATTCCGATCGCTATCCATACCCGTAGGCCGTATCGGCGAGAGTCACTCGTCGGGGTGGAAACCAAAGTCCCGGGTTTATTTCTTTATTGTTCATACCCTTTATTCCTTTCCGTGACAACCATCTACCGATCCGGGCTAGCTCGCCCCCGGGGTGATTTTGGTCCTACCTGACTCAAGCACAACCTAGCCTCCCTGAGTTCGATAAACCCGCACCCTACACTAACCGTGCACTTGCGGTAAACGACACCGTGCCCATACCGTAAACCGGGGGCGCCGGTCAAGTTTATGGCGCCGTTGCCGGGGAGGCAACGTGCTTGTTATTTTTGGATCTCTTGAACTCTCGTGTCTAGCTCTCATCCCTACCTCGCGATAATTTTCGCATTCTTCCTTTTCCTTTTTTATTTTTATTTTATTTCTTATTTTGACTGTTTCTTTCCCACTTGTCGCTTCACGGGTGTTTGTTGTTTTTCATGTGCAGGAGTTCAAGAAGTCTCGACGACTTGATTCCCCTCGATCCAGAGATTAATGCCACCCTTAGGCGATTGGCCGTCGAGAAGCGAAGAAGAGAGGATCCCGAATCCATGGAAGAGAACACCCCGCTCTACAAGTCCCTGCTGGAGTACTCGATGCCATCTATCGAGTCGACTTCCGCCATCCGATCTCCAGCTATTGCGGCCCAAAGCTTTGAGCTAAAGCCGTCTTTAGTGACATGGATCCAGCAGGACCAGTTTGCGGGTGCGCCCATGGAGAGCCCGATCGAGCATCTAGACTCCTTCTTGGAGAAATGTGACACCTTCCGGATTAATGGTGTCACGAATGAGGCTATCCGTCTGAAGCTATTCCCCTTCTCGTTGGGAGACAAAGCCAAGCAATGGCTAAGGGGGAAGGACCCCAACACTTTCAATACCTAGGAGAAGCTCTCCAACGCTTTTCTGACGAAGTTTTTTCCTCCGGGGAAGACCATGAAGTTGAGGAGTGAGATCTCCTCCTTCTCCCAGGCCAGCCACGAGTCCTTGCATGAAGCTTGGACGAGATATAAGGAAATGCAAAGAAGATGCCCTCACCATGAGCTTCCGAAGTGGCAGATAATTAATCTGTTCTACAATGGGTTGAGGGATGACATGAAATCTTCTATGGACGTCGCGACTGGGGGTTCCTTCATGTCTAGGAGCGAGGAAGATGCCGGACATATTCTGGAAACCATGGCATCCAACAATGAGCGGTGGTGTGACGAGAGAGCCACACCAAGATCTGGGGGTATTCACAGAGTCGAGGACGTCGACAAACTTTCAAGCAAGTTCGACTTGCTTTCGACCCAGATCTCCGCACTAATGGTAGGAGCCAGTGGGGCCGGTACACAACAAATTTCAGTGGTAGAATCCGAATTCTTTGGTGAATTCGATGGTGGTGACATCTCACCACCGTTGGATCAGGCGAGCGCATTATTTTACAACCTCACGGGAAATGCGCCGTATCCGCCAAGGACCAATTCCAACCCGGCCTACTCTCCAAACAACCGGAACCACCCAAACTTCAGCTACCGGCCACCATTTCATCCCTCGCCGCCTCAGCAGCCGCAACAACAAACATATCAGCCGGCAAGGCCGCAGCAGAGTCAGATTCAGCAGCAACCATATCAGCAGCAACCTCAGCAACAATTTTATGCCCCCAGGAATCAGCAGCCAATCCAGCAGCAGCAGCAGTATGGCCAACAAAGGGCCGTCTCTCCGGTTGAGTCTCTCTTGACTCAATATACAACCAATCAGGAGAAGATCAATCAAAAGCTGGAAATGGGTCAGCGGGCCCTCACGGACCAAGTAACACAGCTGGGGTTACAAGTGGCGAACCTTTCAAGGTCACAAAACCAATTGCCGCCACAACCGGAGGTGAACCCGAGGGGAGCAACCCAAACATCGGCACTCGTGCACGAGCACACAAATGTGTCCGCTATCGTTCTGAGAAGCGGGACACAAATTCCTACTAGAGTGCCCCCTAGCAAACCGGAAGCACCATTAGTCGTTGAGAGACCGATCGAAAAATCAAACGACGCCGGTGCTTCGTCATCAAATCCTATGACTCCGGAGGGAGTCTCTGAAGAAGAGAAGAAGAAGAAGGAGGAAGGGAGCCCGAAAGTGTTCAAACCCATTGTGCCATTTCCACAACGGTTAGCTCAGGCCAAAATTGATGAGAAATATGGCAAGTTCTTCGCCATGGTGAAGGAACTGAGCCTGCAAATCCCCTTCCTAGAAGCAATCGAAACAATCCCCTTCTATGCAAAATTCCTGAAAGATTTGGTGACGAGGGGGTCTAGAAAGGAGAAAGTAGTGCTGACGGTGGAGTGTAGCGCTCTTATTCAGAGGGCAAATCCGCCGAAACTCAAGGACCCGGGGAGCTTCTCAATTCCTTGCACGATCGGGGCAGTAAAGATTCATCGTGCACTCGTCGATCTAGGAGCGAGTGTTAGTTTGATGCCCTTGTCGATGTATAGAAGGATAGGAATGGGCGATCTGGAGCCCACCGGTATGACCCTGCAACTAGCTGACCGGTCGGTCAAATATCCGGTGGAAATTGTGGATGACCTCCCCGTTAATGTGAGAGGGGTGCATGTGCCAGTGGACTTTGTAGTCATGGACATGCCTGAAGACTCACACACCCCCATCATCCTGGGACGGCCCTTCATGGCCACTGCTGGCGTTATGATTGATGTGAAGAACGGAAAACTTTCTCTAAACGTCAGCGGAGAAAAAGTTGAGTTTGATCTGGGGTTGTCCATGAAGTATCCCGATCCCCCAGATGACCCTCGGTGTAATTTGCTTGAGGTAGAAGAGGAAAACGCTGCTTAAGAGAGCTCCTGGGAGATTCTCTTAAGAAACCCCCCCGATGACTTGGGGGATTCAGAGGATGGAGACGGCCCCAAGAACAGAGATGCTGCTGGGAAAGCGAGTGCAGCAAGAACGACCCCTCCCGGGTTCCCCAAGGCTCCTCCTTCGAGGAGAACGGGGAAAGAGCCCATGGACCTCACCAAGGACGAGGTCCGGATCCTTAAGAAGATGGCGGTGAGCGCCAATACGAAGGAGAAGCCCCCGGATCCCAAGGACAAGGGGAGGGTAGTCGAGCAATTATTTCTCCAGCCGCCGACTACTCCAAAGGCCTTCAGCTCTAATGAGGAAGAGCTGCCGAACTTCGGGCATCACCCGTATCAACCACCATGAACATCTCTTGCGGGCGTCGAGCCAACGACGTTAAACAAGTGCGCTTCATGGGAGGCAACCCATGCTCTAAACTTTTCCCCGCTTTTTAGCATTATTTTTTGACTTTATTTTGTCTATTTTTATAAATAAAATCAGCCGTAAGAACATTCGTTCGGGGACTTAGACAAATCTGTTGGTTTTTTGCAGGAAACAAGCCCCAACCGATCGGTTGATAACTCACCCGATCGGTTGGGATGTATCAGATACGTGCCGAGATCTGTCCCCAAATGACCCGATCGGTTGAGTAATGAAGAGACCGGGTGACAGACCGGGTGAGCTGGGGAGAACTCTCGGAAATTTTTGGGGAATATCAACCGATCGGTTGAGTTCGAGCGCGATCGGTTGACACGACCAGGTGAGCAACCCCCAATTATTGGGAAAATGAGTGGAGCGGCCAACCGATCAGTTGACAAGTCAACCGATCGGTTCGCCTGTAGCATTTCTTCGGCAAGAATTTCGACCTAACCGTCAACCGTTCGGGTGACAAGTCACCCGATCGGTTCGACTTAAAACCCTATATAAACCCCTGACACCCGCTCGTTTTCATCCTCGCCCGATCGCCAAAATCGTCGTCGTTTCACCTTCCTCTCTTCCCCAACGACCGATTCTCACTCCCACACGTCCTCTGCTCCTCCATTACTCCCTCTCTCCACCTCCTCCATCAATCCCTCCATCATCTTCACCCTCTCCCCCCTTTCATCTCGAGTTTTGACCTAATTTCCCCCCAAACCACCCCCATTTCGAAAATTCTTGTCGAAAGAGATCGCCGCGGCTCCACGCTACTCTCGTTGCACAGTGTGGGGACATCTACGAGCAAGCTCCGCCATTTCGCTTGGGTACACTCGCTCCTAAGCTCAAATTTCTATTTTTACCCTATAAATTGTGCTTGCTCGTTTTGCTTGTGTTAGTGTGCATTCATCACTTTTGCACTCATTCATACACGCACACTCACGCATGGCTCAGGATAAGGACAAGGGGAAGGGAATCATGCGGGAGGAGGAACCGTCTCGAAAGAGACGAAAACAAACACGTCCCCCTTCTCGTACACGAGCACTTACACTTGGCCCTTCCCCGCCTGTTGTCCCCCCTGTGGACCCAATGTTGGGCCCGCATGGGTACATCTTTCGGAACCAGGAGCACAAGGACTTTTATCGTCGGCTCGATACTCGGGGGCATCTATCCACTAAGTTCTCGCACACACAAACACTTGTCGATCTCGGTGTCTTCACCGAGGTCGAATCTCTTTTCGCTAACTTAGGATGGTTGGCCTTTCTTAATGCATCTGCCATATCCTACCCGGCACTCACCCTCGAATTTCTCTCTACACTCGTTTGGGAGTCCGGGTCGATCATTAAATTCCGGGTGCGTAACCGTAGTGTCACCACAAATCTGAACACAATCAACGATATATTTGGTTTCCCCAATCTTGGGGATGATTCCATCCGACACTACGGGTACACGCCCGAATTTAATGTCGATCAATTCTGGTTCCGCCTCACACTGTTCCGTGATTATCCCCGAGGAAGGGCCAAGGCCTCCTCCATCATTCATCCCGTGTTTCGTTTGGCCCACAGGATCATTTCATCTGCATTTTTCCCTAGGGACGAGTCCGACACCGTGACTATCCCCGACCTTTTTATCCTTTGGGCCATGACCTTCCCTTTTGTCCGGGACGATGATGGAATTAGCTTCAGGGCCCCTATCGTCCCCATCCATGGCGGCGATTGGCTTGTTTACAAGCTACTCGAGATCAGTCGGGCCGGTAAGGGGAATTTTTGTTGTGGGGGCATCATAACTATCATCTGCTCTCACGCCCAATTCAATATTCCCATCCCCAATAATCTTCCGGCTGCCGCAGGACCCTCACAGCTTGACATTGATGTCCTGCGGCACATCCACATGATTAGACCCCACTCAGATGTCCGCTTCATCTTCAATTATGGCCACCCCCAGCCCCTTACACCATCCTCCCCAACCCCGCTCGCATGACCATTGCTCTCGTGGGAGATTGGACCTTCCCACCTGACCCCAACGTCCAGCGGGGTTGAACCTTCCTTTCCTTCCCGCAGACGCACGCAGACCACCGTCCCCTGCCGCCCATTTAGGCGAGCAGGATATCCCTGCGTCTCGGGGAGATTTAGGGGCTGGCCCGAGTCGTCCAGTCTCTGCTTCGGGGCCCATCACGTCTGAGCACCTCCTTCCGGCCATTTCTGGCCTTGTCTCCTGTGCCGGCATGACCACTGCCGTCGGCACCGCTTCGACCTTACCTGGCGGCACCACTTCTGCCTCGCGTCAGTCCACATCTTTTGGTCGCTGTCAGGTCTCTGCCCGTTTGGGTCTTGAGAGAGAGGTCGCTGCCCTTCGCGAGCTCGCCATGTCCTCTGCCTCCTCGGACCCATCACCGTCCTCTTTTCTTACTCACCCACGTTTCCTCGCACTTGAGAGGAACGTGGCCGCCATTCTTCGCCTTCTCACTCATATCCACGGACCACCTCCACCTTCACCACCTCCACCTTCACCACCTCGACGATCTTCTCCTCCACCCTCCCACACATCCCCACATCCATCACCCCCCTCACCACATTCTTCTTCTCCCTCTTCTAATCCCATCCCGTTATGCACTTCACCCATCCCGACCACTTCCATCGCACCCACGCTATCTCCTCCCTCCTCCTCCGTCACTCCATACGTGCGCCGGAGGAAATTGCCGGTGCGCTCTAGATCCCTCCCACCACCTCCAACTACCGTCACCACCACATCTTCTTCCCCCATTTCTATTCCTCTCACCACCGCCTTGATCGCCTTCCTACCACCACCACCCACCTCCACCGACACTCCTCCCATAGTTCACACCACCGCTGCACCTATTCCTCCACCTCATTCCCCACTTCTCCGTACACCCCCAGCCTCCCCCGACCACCCAATCCCACCCTCTTCCGAGGAGGACGAGGACTCACCTTCTCCTGCTTACTGATTTCACCTCATTTGTTTTTGACTTCCCCTTGCATATCTCTGCATTTCATTGATCATATCATTTCGCTAGCACTGTCTGGTCTAGCTTGGGGGACGTCTATTTTGGTGTGCTGTCGTGTTTTGTCTATTTTTCTCATTTTTGTGTGTGTGTGCTTGTTTTTCACTTTTTAAGTGTCGTGTCCTGTGGTTTTATTTTTATTTTTATTTTCGTTTCGTTTGATTTTGATTTTGATCTTTCTTTATTTTCAGTATCACCTCGATGTTTTCCTCGTTTTCATTTCTTTCCGTGTCAGTGCGTATCCCCCCCATCTTCATTACCCTCCCGTACTCAGTCATATTGCATTGAGGGAATGCAAGCTTCAGCTTGGGGGAGTCGCACTGTGTGCGTCATTTGAGTCTTTCTTTTTCATTTGTTGTGTCGTTTTCATCTTGTTTTTTATTTTTTCTTTGTTTTTCTCTTCTCTTCTTTTTATCTCTTTCTCCTAGAAATGAACCCTATGATGAATCGCCAAAAAAATCACACACACCTAGCATTGCACCGATAATCACACTAACTAACGCTAGGATTTCGAGTCCTCTTGCATTTCACGCATCGTGGGTCCACTTAGCTTTCTTGTGAGTCGTGCGTCGTGACTAGCTATTTGATGTGCTTCTACTTGGTGATTTTACTTTATATACCTGTCCAGGAATGACCCCTAGATTATCATGCTTCGATTTGAATATGCGATACTTGCTTCCATTATATGCATGCTATATTTATATCGTATATTTCAATTCGCATGCGTCGGGATTCCACAGCTAAGGACTAGGATAACCCATTTAGCCTATGCTCTATTTAGCGAGAATAGTTTCCTTTGCCCAAGTGTTTAGATTTCGACTTCTTTTTTGTTTTACTTGGTGCAAATCCCCTCGTCGTGTACCGTTCTCCCACTTGGGAGAGTACACATGTGTATAGCCAAAAACCCAAAAATCCAAGAAAAAAAAAGAAAAAAAAAGGGGAAAACCCAAAAAGATAAGAAAAGAAAAAGATTGTATAGCCAAAAAGCCAAAAAAATATGCAAATACCCAAAACCCAAAAAAAATTCCTGTGTGAATATTTTCCTACTTGCCGAGAATAAAGGGAAGGCGAGAATTGCACCGAGTGTTCTTCTCCACATCATCTCAACCCCTTCGTTTTTGAAAACACTTGGCTTAGGAACTTTTTAGCTAGTATCTAGGCTATAGTCGCGTGATTTCCTTAACCCTAGTTGTGGAGTCCCCGATGCATGATACGCTTCTATTCTTACTCTTCTCATGCATGCTTGAACTGATATGCACCGCAATTTCAAATTCGAATTGGTATTTGGGTCACTTCCTGGACGTGCGTATATGAGCTCATAGCACTTTGTAGAAAGCGACACCGTTAGCTAGCACACGACCGCACTCACTCGCGCTTCACCGCGTGGGCCCACGATACTTATTTGGACTCGTTTTCCTAGGTTTAGTGGTGTGATTTAACGTTCGCTTGCTTGGTGTGTCATTTTTGAGTTTGTTGGCTCTGACGGGCGATCTAGGATATAGAGTTTTCTTTTTCTTTCTTCCTCTCTATTTTCTCCCTCCGAGCTCCTACTCTCACTCGTCATCCTCGAGGACGAGGAAGAGTTCAGCTTGGGGGATTTTGACGTGCGTTTATATTTCATATATTCACGCACGTTTTCTTTTGTGTTTCCCCGTTGTTTTTCGCCGTCTTTTATTCGTTTTCTCGTATTTTCTCGTTTTCTTTCACTTTTCTTTGTTTATCCATGTTTGCAGGAAATTGACCGTGTAGGGGACGTTTAATGACGATATCTCAAGTCCCTGGAGCAACGAGAGGAGTCACGCGTGATCCTGGGGGTCAAACGTCGAAGAATACATCTTTCATCCCCTCACCCGGTCGGTTGGCCATCTCCAACCGATCGGGTGATGCACACGTGCACCACCCGGTCTCTGCCGCAGCTCATAAGGAAGTCACCCGACCGGTTCACAGACCGGTTCAGCGGGGGCCTGTTCTCTGTTTTTTCGAGCAAAATGCCAACCGATCGGGTGACTCTCACCCGATCGGTTCATCTGTAGCTGATGTTGAAGAGCTGAAGACACGGGCGTCCAACCGATCGCTTCACTCGATGGCGCCAAGATCCAACCGGTCACTCAAGAACTCACCCGACCGGTTCATATGACCGGGTGAAAGCTCGCCGTTTTCTGTTATTATTTTGTAACGCGTCAACCGATCGGTTGACGCGTCAACCGATCGGTTGACTTGTCAACCGATCGGGTGATGCGAGAGTCTATAAATAGAACCCCTAGGGTTCCAGAAACGAGGAGCCTGCTAGTTTTTACTGTTTTCTCCCATTGTGACGGCTGTAATTTCTGTTCTTTTGTAAGTTGTCGGATCTTTCTAAAATTTTAGTATTGTCTTTATTACTCTATTACTTCTGCATTCCAATTGTCCGATTATGATTCCAACAGTTAATTTTCATTTAGATCGCTTTTTAATGGATTTTTGTGAGTAGTTTCCAAATCTGGGATTTTGGTGGAAACCCCTTCGGGGGCTCTTCCCGATGCGTCCATAGGGCTTGGAAATTGATAGGGAGTAGGAATCTAACGGTTACGCGGGGTGTTTCATTGTCATCGGCGGGAAAAAGACCGCCTTTGACCGTTGGGCCAAGGGGGAATAAACTTGGCGGTTGACTCCCTAGCCATAGCTCACGCCCTTAGCGTAGACGCCGAATCCTAGCACGCGGGAGCAGCAGGATGAGACGTCGGGAGTTATCGTTGCGAGCTTAGTGCTCCCGGAATCGATCAGTGTTAATGGACATGGGAGTGCCCACTGATCGAATCCGGGAAGTCCGGTGTATCATCCTGGGCACCGACCGGAATATCGGGCCCATGGGATGCCGGTACCACTTTCAGAGGCAACGTCTCACCATTAGACCCTAATTCCGATCGCTATCCATACCCGTAGGCCGTATCGGCGAGAGTCTCTCGTCGGGGTGGAAACCAAAGTCCCGGGTTTATTTCTTTATTGTTCATACCCTTTATTCCTTTCCGTGACAACCATCTACCGATCCGGGCTAGCTCGCCCCCGGGGTGATTTTGGTCCTACCTGACTCAAGCACAACCTAGCCTCCCTGAGTTCGATAAACCCGCACCCTACACTAACCGTGCACTTGCGGTAAACGACACCGCGCCCATACCATAAACCGGGGGCGCCGGTCCCTGATACATGGCCATCTTCTGATACTGGCCACACGATCGGTTGGTGCATGAACCGATCAGGGTGGTGCAATTTCCTACACAGATACAAAAATTTGTCCAAGTCCCCCAACGAAAAATCCCACGGCAGAATTTATTCACTAGAACTAGCAAACTACTCCTATAAATAACGACAAAAGTTCAGAACATGGGTTGCCTCCCATGAAGCACTGTTGTTTAAAGTCGTTTGCTCGACTCCCGATATATGATCTTCAGGGGGGGTATATACGGGTGATGCCCAATGATCGACATCCCTTCAGCTATAGGAGCAGGTGCATTTGTCGGTGACAGAGGTGACATGTAGATGCTCTCGACGATCCTCCCGCTGGTGGTGTCCGGGGGTTTTCCCCTCACGTTGGCGTCAGTCGCCACTCTCTTCAGGATACGAACTTCATCAGCTGTGAGCCCGACGAGCTCTTTTCTTTGCTCTTGGCACGAGCAACTTTCCCAAATCTGGGGGAGTCGTCCGTGAGAAACATACTTCTTCAGCTACCTCTTCTTCTTCCAATCCAATGTGCCCTTCAAGGCCCTCCAAGCTATCGGGGGGGGGGGGGGGGGGTGTTCCTTGAAAGAACTTTCCAAGATCCAGCCTCAACGATTCCTTCTTCCTCAACCTCCAGTAGATTGCATCTTTGTTCCTCCGGTGGATGCTTCATTGAGAGTCCCAAATCAAACTCTACTTTATGTTCTCCGACATTCAGGGACAGCTTCCCCTTCTTCACGTCAATGAGTACGCACGCGGTTGCCATGAAGGGCCTCCCGATGATAATCAGGGTATGATTGTCCTCCGGCATGTCCATTGCTATGAAATCGACCAGCACATGTATACCGCTGACGTTGACGGGCAAATCATCAACTACCCCACCGGGTACTTCACCGATATGTCTGCCAGCTGCAGAGTCATTCCAGTGGGTTCAAGGTTGCCCATTTTTATCCTCCTGTATAATGATAGAGGCATCAGACTCACGCTCGCACCTAATTCGACGAGTGCTCGATTGAGTTTCACCTTCCCTATCGAGCATGGGATAGAAAAACTCCTGAGGTCCTTGAGCTTTAGCAGATTTGCCCGTTGAATCAGAGCGCTGCACTTCGCTGTTAAGACGGCTTTCTCTTTCCTTGTACCCTTCGTTATCAAATCCTTCAGAAATTTTGCATATGAAGGTATGGTCTCTATAGCCTCCAGGAAGGGGATTTGCAAACTCAAGTCTTTCACCATGTCGAAGAACTTGCCGGACTTCTGATATATTTTCGCCTTGGCAAGCCTTTGTGGGAATGGCACCGCAGGCTTGAAGACCCTCGAGTTTCCCTCCTCATTCTTCTTCTTTTCTTCTTCAGAAACTCCCTCCGGAGTCATGGTGTTTGATGCCGAAGCTCCATCGTCATTTGCTTTTAGATTTGGTCATCCATCGACCAATGGAGCTTCTGGTTCTTTAGCAGTCTCCCTCGTCGGAATCTGTGTGCCGCTCCTCAAGACTATGGTCGAGACATTTGCATGATCATGCGTCAATGCTAATGTTTGATTGGGTCCCCTGGGATTGACCTCCGGCTGACCCGGTAATTGCCACTGTGTCTTCTGAAGATTGGCCACTTGCAACCCCAGCTGGGTCACTTGATCGGCCAAAGTTTTCTATCCAATCTGCAGCTGCAGGTTAATCTTCTCCTGGTTTGATATATATTGGGTCAAGAGATTCTCGACCAGAGAGATTACTCGTTGTTGTTATATGGTTGCTGCTGTGGCAGGGGCTGCTGATTTCTGGGGGGTACTGCTGAAACATCTGCTGCTGAGGTTGTTGCTGCTGCTGGTATAACTGCTGCTGCTACCGAGGGGGCTGATACAACTACTTCTGAGGTTACTAGGGCTGCTGGTATGGTGCCCTGTAGCTGAGGTTCGGGTGGTTTCAGTTGTTGGGAGAATATGCCGGATTCGAGCTTGTCCTCGGCGGATAAGGTGCATTACCCGTCGGATTATAAAAGAGTGCACTAGCTTGGTCCACCGGTGCCGAGATATCACCGCCATCAAATTCTCCCATTACTTCAGCCTCTACTGCTGCCACTTTACTAAGTGTTGGCACCACTGGCCCCTACTATGAATGCTGAGTTCTAGGTAGACAGCAAATCAAATTTGCTAGACAGTTTGTCGACCTCTCTACTCGGTGCATTCCTCCAGATCTTGGCGTGGCACGCTCATCGCTCCACCTTTCATTATTAGATGCCATATTCTCCAAAATATTTCCGGCATCTACTTCGTTCCTTGCCATGAAGGAACCCCAGCCGCGGCATCCATCGAGGACTTTAGATCGTCCCTCAGCCCATTGTAGAACAAATTGATGAATTGCCATTTGGGGGGCTCATGGTGAGGGCATTTCCTTTGCATCTCTTTATACCTCATCCATGCCTCATGCAAGGATTCGTGGCTGGCTTGGAAGAAAGAGGAGATCTCGCTCCTCAGCTTCATTGTCTTCCACGGGGAAAGAACTTGTTCAGGAACGCGTTGGACAGCTTCTTCCAAGTTGTAAAAGTATTGGGGTCCTTCCCCTTCAACCATTGTTTGGCTTTGTCCCGCAGAGAGAATGGGAACAATCTGAGCCGGATGGCTTCAATCAACACACCGTTGATTCTTAAGGTGTCACACTTCTCCAGGAATGAGTCCAGGTGCTTGATTGGGCTCTCCATAGAAGCTCCTAAAAATTGGTCATGTTGGATCCAAGTCACCAATGACGACTTTAGCTCGAAACTTCCGGGCGTAATGGCCGGAGGTTGGATGCTGGACGTGGACCCGATGGACGGCATCGAGTACTCAAGCAAGGACTTCTGGGGAGTGGTATTTTCTCCCATGGTGGCAGCCTCTTCCCTTCTTCTTATCTCGGCGTTCAGACGCCTCACGGTGGCGTTAATCTCAGGATCTAAAGGAACTAAGTCGTCAAGACTTCTTGAGTTCCTGTGCATGAAAAATCAAGAAATACCCATGAAGCGAGTATGGTATAACTTCAGATAAAAAACAGAAAATAAATAATAAAAAATAAAAATAAAAATGTAAAATGTGAAAATTATCACGTGGTCAGGATGTGAACTAGTCTCGGGGGTTCACAAGGTCCTAGAAGAAACCAGCACGTTGCCTCCCCGACAATGGCGCCATAAAGCTCGACGTCCCTTAGATTTGGCAATATATGTAGCGGGATCGGGGATACCAGATTTAAATATTTATAATCGCAAGGCACGGTGTTGTAGTGTGGCTTGGGGGTCGAACTCAGATAGGCATGTGTTGTGCTTGTTATCAAGAAGGAACCGGTTCACCCGGTGGGTGAGCTAGCCCTATCAATCAGTTGGTGGTCACGAAATAGAAATACGAAGGATGTAAGATATGAAAGGGAACCTAGGACTTTGGTTTCCACCCTATCATGTGCCTTCTCTATTACGACCGACGGATATGAATACGATCGGATTCTAGGGTTTAGTTGTGAGACGATGCCTCTAAGAGTGATACCTAGAGTCCCATGGGCCCGATATTTTGGTCGATGCCCAGGATGATATGCTAGGTCTACCCGAGTTCGGACGATGGGCATTCCCATGACCATTAACACCGACCGACTCCGAGAGCACTAAGCTCGCAACGATTACTCCCAACATTTCATCCTACCGTTCCCAAATGCTAGGATTCAATGTCTACGCTAAGGGTGTGAGCTGTGGCTAGGGGATCAAACTCCCGTTTTATTTTCCCTTGGCCCGACGGTCAGAGGCGGTCTTTCTCCCGCCAATGACAATAAAACACCCCGCGTAACCGTCTAAATCCCTATACCCTATCGAAATCCTAATCCTATGGTCGTTCTAGGAAGAACCCACGAAAGGGCTTCCACCAATGTCCCAGATTGGGAAACTACTCACAATTCATTACGAAAAGAGCAAAACAACAAATTTTAGCCATTAAAATCAAGATCAAGCAATAGAATGAAGAAGCTAACAATAGTATTAATGCAATATCAAAGTTTCAGAACAGTCAGAAAACTTATAAAACGGAATAAATTCGCAGCCATCAAAAATCCCAAAAAGATAGTCTAAAAATGGGGATATCGTTCTGGAAAAAACCTAGGGTTATATATAGAATACACGACCACCCGATCGGTTGAAGCATCAACGGATAGGGT
Source organism: Scilla litardierei (assembly GCA_030789695.1). Taxonomy (NCBI): domain Eukaryota; kingdom Viridiplantae; phylum Streptophyta; class Magnoliopsida; order Asparagales; family Asparagaceae; genus Scilla; species Scilla litardierei. The sequence goes on along the minus strand of CM061133.1, from coordinate 309,890,155 downwards.
GAGTCGACGGTCGACTTGGCCTTCGGTTCTTCAGATACTTCACCCGATTGCTGAACCGATCGGGTGAGTCATCGGGTCGTGAGCATGGAAAACTTTGGCTACAGATGAACCGATCGGGTGAGTTTTCACCCGATCGGTTGGAATTCAGCTCCAAAAGATAGAGAGCTCTGTCGCCACCACCCGGTCGCTGAACCGATCGGGTGGGCTCTTCTTCACTGCTGCTTCTGTCCAGGTCAGATACTCGTGCACGAACCGATCGGGTGGGTCTGTCCACCCGATCGGTTGAGGTCTGATATATGGTATTCTTCGACGTTTGGCCCTCAGGATTGCGCGTGGTACATCCCGTTGCTCTGGGGACTCATGATATCTGCTTTATATGTTTCCAGCGCTGGTAATCTCCTGCAACGGCACAAAAACACAAAGAAAGTGAAAAGATACTAAAAACCACAAAAGATTAGATACAAAACAACGGAAAACATCGGAAAATCACGAAGAAGACGTACATGAATATATAAAATATAAATGCACGTCACGCAGCACATCGTCAACCGCTCGATAAAGATCCAACGGCCCGAACCATCTCTACTTGAATTCGAAATCGAGTGGTGACTTATATGTGCCGCAGGGCTACGTGGTGAGCTTATAGCTGCTCATCTCTTGACCAAACGGCCAGGATTGTAGACGGGAGCGATCCACATTCAGCGAAAGCGGGAGACGTGGCCTCATTAAGCCCATTGATCTTCGATCCAACGGTCATAATCACCCCCACATTTTAAACTGGGAACAAACGAAGAGCTGGAGTTTTACGGGCGATGTGGCTCATCTGTGGCCATCGGGTCTGCATCCAACGGCTAGAAATGAACCCGAAGCAGACTCGGTGATCACAGCGGGTGCGGATCCGCTAAGCTAGGGCAACGTGGCAGCTTACAGGTGATACCGCCTTGATCCAACGGCCAGGAAATGCTGCCACTTAGGGTTGGGGTTTGAGTGAGCTTTGAAGCAGATTTGAGCGAAATTTTAGGATTTGCAATCGACTTAAAATCCCTATAAATACCCTAGTATTCCAGAGAGTATTTACATCTGTTTTGTGCGCATTTTGAGCGTATTGGAGGGGCTACATAGCGTATTTTCGTGAGATTTTCTGGGGCTTTGGAAACAGAGAACAGAGGCTCTTGCAGAAGGGATTCCAAGGTCTTTTAAGGAGTTTTGGTGATATAAATATCAACTTATACCTTGTATTTCATGTATTTAGCATGTATTTTGACCTTTTGATCCCGTATTTGCTAATGAAATTGAATTTTCTTCTCTCCATGTGTGGCTAATATCATAATGTATTGATTGTGATGTAGTTAAGGTGTTGTTATCTTTGATTTCTATGTCTTTTCGCCCTATTTCACATGTTATATCACGTATTTTGCTAGATTCTACACATATTATTCAAGTATTCTCTTTGTTGGTGTACTTGGATCGAATCTGATCCTTGCGGACTTATTCGTGGCGTGTTCTTGCGGATGTCGTGACCCTTGCGGGCACATGCATTTAAATTCTTTATAAAGCTAGTAATTTACGTGATTATTTCAGCATTTTGAATCATCTTTTATTGTTATATTTTCAACGTTCTTATACCCTTGCGGGGTGAAACGTTAAGTTATAGAAAAGACGTTGATAACATTTGATTACACATACCCTAACGAAATCACAACTGACCCATGCTACTCTCATTGGTTTCATATATCGACTCTCCGTACACGTTTTAGTATTACTCTCTCGTTCACTTAAAACCATCGTCACGATTACCTCATCTTCGAAAGGTGGTAGCTTTTCATTGTTTTATTAATCTTTAGAAACTGATTCTTTTGGTTTACAGGTCGACTATCCCGTGGATTCGATACCCGACTCTCCAGGTTTACTACTTGATCGATCTCCTACACTTGGGAGTAGCGCTCACATCTTTTGAGACGAGTCATGTAACGATCTCTCATCTCTTTACTTGTTTTGATGTCTTTCGTTGCGATATTGAATACTATTGATATTATTATTGCTTTTGTCGATATTTCTATGAATTGCGAGTAGTCGCTTCTAGGGCTAATGGATAAGCCATTGGATCATAGGATTTAGATTTAAATTAAGTTTTTTATGTTGTTTTGGTATAAAGGGGATGTGATTTGGTTGATCCAGCCAAATTCATATGAGATTCTATTTAGGGTTTGTGATCCACGATAGTGGCATACGCCTAGCCATGCTATCCTATGAACTTAATTAGGCTTTTAGTGAATTCAATTAGAGTTCGTGAGCCACGATAGTGGCATGCACTTTGATAGTTTCCACCGACGTCTTATATTACTAATTGATGATCTACTATAGTAGCATCAAGTATAGCCATCAAATCACAGATCGAAGCTCTAACCTACAATAGTGGCATGAGTAGAGATTGAGAATAGTTGTCGTTTGTAATGCACGGATCACGTGCAAGGCCATCCACGATGGTATGGCTAAGTACTAGATGTGTTATATGAGTGACACAACGATATTTGGCCATGAATTCCACATTCTAGATGCGACAATATCTCCCTTTAAAAACCAATTCAACGTAGAAATTATAGCCTAGCATCGACATCCGATGATCCTAGTGGTGACTCCTACTGCTCTAATATTTATTATATTGTTAATTTGAGATAGGAACTACTTGTGACAACCAATTGAACACCCTCAGCTGACATTGTTTCGAGACTCTGAATAAACCCAAGACCTTTAAATCAACTGCCTTCCTCTGGGATCGATATCTTTCTATATTACAAAGCTTTGACACCATGCACTTGGGATACGTTTTCGGAGTTACATTCGGAGTATATCAACCTGCGTGCCATGAAACCCTCAATTGTAGTATCTAAGCAAGACTTCGATGGTTGTGCCGGTGCATTCCCCATTGGCCTTGGTTGCTGGAACCCAATCTGCTGAGTTGGTGGAGCTTGGAAGTTCCCTCCCCGATATGAGAAATTCGGGTGGTTCTGCCACCTCGGGTTATATGTCTGGGAATAAGGGTTTCCTTGAGGCTTTTGTTTGTATATGGCATTCACTTGCTCCAGCGACATGCCCTGGGTTTGTGATACTCCAAACTGGCAATCAAAGGATTGATGCCACTGAATCCTGCATATCTCACAATTGGCCACCTGGGCCGACGAAGAGGGATCTCCCTTTCCTTCAGCCTTGATCTGAGAAATCTGTTAGGCTAGGCTATCAAACTTACTCTCAAAGAGCGTAATCACATCAACCTCAAGCTTTCCGCCCTTCTTGGCGGAATCCCTCTCATTGCCATAATGGTAGTTGTTGGAAGCCATTTCTTCCAACAATGTCTTTGTCACTAATGGGGTCTTTATCATTATGGTTCCTCCTCCTGCTGTGTCAATTGAGATTTCCGTCTGATTCTTTAACCCATTATAGAAAGTCTGAATTAGTAACCACTCTGGGATCCCATGGTGGGGGCATCTCGTTTGGAGCTATTTGTACCACTCACATGCTTCATATAGGCTCTCCACATCGTGCTGACCGAATGAGGTGATCTCATTCTTATACTTCATTGTTTTTCTAGACGGGAAGAACTTGTTCAAGAAGGCCCTTGCTATGGATTCCCAAGTGGTAAAATATCTGTCTCATAGCTCTTCAGTCATTCCTTGACCTTGTCCCTTAGAGAGAAAGGGAATAATCACAATCTTATGTCGTCCTCAGAAATGTTGTTCTGCTTGATGGTATCACACTTCTCCAGGAAATTTGTCAGATGTTCAGTTGGGCTTTCAGAGTGGTGACTGCTGAACTGGTCCTGCTGAATAAACTGAATGAGGCCAGGCTTCAGCTCAAAATATGTTTCCTTGACCGCGGGACATTGAATACTGGAAATAGGGCTGCTTAAGGGCATGCCAAAGTCCATGAGAGACTTCGGAGGTTTCGGTTCTTTAGCCATTCTTTCCTGCAATTCCCTTCTGCGCCTCTCCCCGTTTAATCTTCTCAATGTAGCTTCAATTTCGGGGTCGAGAGGTATTATATTTCCCGTACTGAGGCACCTCCTGGGCATAAGAGAAGAACAAGGACTAAAACAATTGTCAGTAGTACAGTTAGTGTCAAAAAGAATAAAAAAAGAAAAGAAAGCACGGTCTACTAAACACGAAATCAATGCAAAGTCAAGCCGATTGCCTTCCCGGCAACGGTGCCAAAAGCTTGTTGTGTGCTTTAAATATTTGCAAGCGCATGGGTCGTGTAGCCTATGGGTGTCGAACACGAGGAGGCAAGGGTTTGAAACCTAAGATTTGTGCCGTGTCTTGTGTAGCCGTGAGATCAAGAGTATGTCGAGAAAAGGGGGCATAGCTAAGGAAAGTTCGATGGCTGAAAGAGCTAGGGCTAGCATATCACCGCTCTCGCAACGGTTTAGGTAATGGATCTAATTTCTCTACACAAGGATTGTAATCATTGAATGTGGGCTGGGCCTCAATCCTCATCTTCGCAACGTCTAACCGTGAGAGAGGAGACTCAGATAATAAGTTGGATACCTATCGTATCCTTGATGGTTAGTTGCGAGCTACGATATTGGTAGTTCTAGTGAGTGTGCCTGATTGGCTGTCGGCACCGGTCACTAGATAGTCAATCCTCCGTTGAGGGGCGTCAAATCCAAGTCTCAAGGGTTAGTTGATGATTTGGATTGTATATGTTCCTTACAGAATGGATCGAATGAGGCTCAATATCCAACCCAAAACGGGACCACAACCGATATTTGGGGCGATCCATTGATATCAATCCTTACAATAAGGCTCTACATGGCCCGAGCATAATAGACTACTTACTATTCGTGGCTAAAACTAGTGGAGTCAATGGAATGGAGTTCATAACTAAGGAAGTAATAAAATGTGCAAAAAGATGACAATCAATCACAAGCAACACAATGTAATAGGAAAACAAACAAGATTAAATAAACTATACAAAGGGCAAAGATTCTTACAAAGATAGTAGCAAGATTACAGCAAGAAATCCCAAGCAAAATTGCCCAAAAATGCAATAGAAAAAGTTCTGGAAATCAAAAGATTCGTTCATAGTTCGTTACACACATTCCTTAAATTGAAAACGTTGTGCATGGCTGTGCCGCTAATCGGAACGACCGTGACAAAGAGTAAAACCTAGGTAAGAAATGTGTCGTCATCGCTTGCATGTTCGTGTCACTAATTGACACGACCATGCTGGCCAGTCCGCTACTCCCATCTCTCACTACTGCCCCCAAACTAGCATGGCCGTGCAAGCCGCCTGTGCCTTTTCTGAGTCTTCTGTCTAATTTTCACGGTCGTATAGCACAGCCATGAGGGCCTTTTGTAGATCTTCCTTGGGCAGTCGGTGCACTGGCATGACCTTGCAAGTTCACGCACGGCCGTGCCTGCCCTTCTTCTCTCATTTAGCATCCAGAGCATGGCTAAGTCCTCATCGCTCTCTGCTCTTTCTACATCGGCCTTAATACTGCCCAGAATGCATCGTTTGTAGCTCGATTACCTGCAACACATGAGACAACCACCCAATGCATGAAATTGGTAAAAGAAAGCAAAGGGGCGGGGATAAAGGCGTTGGAGGGAAATAAACCAAGAAAAAACACGTGAAAAAGGCGGAAAATAAAAGTAGAAAATACGTCCAACAGTACCAAAACACTCAAGATATTTTATTTCAGGTACAATTTAATAATTTATGGAGCATGTGTACCAGATGGTCAGTACACATGACATGAAATGCAAAATTGCTAAGCTCCCTAAAGATGATAGACGGAGGAACATTAACATTTGGGGACAACAAAAAGGGGAAGATCATCGGCATTGGTAATGTTAGTAACCTGTCCAAACCCATAAGTGAACATGTTAGCTTAGTTAGTGGACTTAAACACAATTTGATTAGCATTAGTCAACTATGCTATAAGGGTTATAAAGTTCTATTTACACACGATGCTTGCTTCGTATATGACAATGCTATGAAAAATGTTTTAGTCAAGGCAATTGCATAGAGAATATTATATGCTTTCATGCAATGATAGTGATTCAAATGTATGTTTAATTGTTTCATATAATGAGACGTTATTATGGCATAAACATTTTGTTCATACCAACGTCAAGAACATAAATTAGATATCTAAGGAAGGAATTGGTACATGGACTCCCCAAAATGAATTTTAAATTGGACAAAATTTACCAATCTTGCCAACATGGCAAAATACATAAGAGCACTTTTATGAGTATAGGAGCCCTTAGCTCAAAAAGATCACTTGAAATATTACAAATAGATCTATTTGGTCCAGCTATGACTTCATCTCTTTATGGTAGCAAATATGTATTTGTCATATTGGACGTTTACACAAGATTTATTTGGGTTTTGTTTTTGACTAATAAAAATGACGCTTTCCATGAATTTAAAATATTTTCAAAAGAATTGAAAGACTTCATTCTTCGAAAATTATTTCTTTAAGAAGTGATCACGGTGAAAAATTTGAAAATGAGACTTTTCGAAAGTTTCAGGAAAAACATAGTACTATATATACTTTTGCCTTTCCTAGAGCTGCTCCTAAAAATGGGTTAGTTGAAAGGGAAAACAGAACACTCCAAGAGTGTGCAGGAACAATGTTGTGCGAAAGCAACCTTCCAAAGTACTTTTGAACAGAAACTGCTGCAACCGCGTGCTAAGTTCAACATAGAGTACTTATTAAAACTCCTTTTCAAAAGACCCATTAAACGCTAATGTACCAATAAATTCCGAACATATCCTTTTTTAGAGCTTTTGGTTGTATATTCTATATTTTGAGCACAAAAGATAACCTAGATAAATTTGACTCCAAGGCAGGTGAAGGAATCTTTATCGGTTATTATTTTAGGAGCAAATCATATCGTATATAAAACAAAAGAACTCTTGATGTTGTTGAAACATTACATGTTACATTTTATGAATCTTCTACTGGCTCTTCGATTATTAATAATGATGATTCAATTCCTTATGTTGTACCTTCAAATGATATGGATATGTCCCTTCCCTTGCCTAAAGCTTACACTGAAGTTACACATCACCTACATACACAAGTTAATGGAAACATTGTTGAATGTGTTAAAACTAGATCACAAATAGAATATCTCTCTCATGTTGCTTTTGTTTCTAACGTTGAAGCAAAAAGATAGATGAAGAGTTTGCAGATGATGCTTGGATCGAGGCTATTCACGAAGAACTCCTTTAATTAAAAAGGAATCAGGTATGGGATTAGTCCTAGACCAGAAAACCATCATGTCATTGGCATAAAGTGGGTATACAGAAACAAGCTAGACAAGGATGGCATTATGGTAAGAAACAAAGCAACGTTAGTAGCACAGGGTTACTCGTAAGAAGAAGGTACTGACTTCGACAAAACTTTTGCACATGTTGCTAGATTAGAATCGATTATGATGTTACTTGCATTTGCATCATATTGAAAATTTAAATTATACCAAATGGATGTAAAAAGTGCATTCCTAAATGGTTATATTAAGGAGGAAGTCTACATTGAATAACCTCCTGGATTTGAACATGATACGAAAACTGATTATGTTTATAAATTGAATAAAGCATTATATGGCTTCAAACAAGCTCCAAGAGCTTGGTACGACGATTAAGAAAATTCTTAATCGACTCATGATATAATGTAGGAAAAATAGATACAACATTATTTATTAAAAGGATTAATGATGATATTATACTCATTCAAGTTTATGTCGATGATATTGTCTTTGGATCGACTAACGAAAATCTCTGTTAAGAGTTTTTGAAGTTGATGCAGAATGAGCTCGAGATTAGACTTATGGGTGTGCTTACGTACTTCTTAGGGTTGCAGATCTGGCAGTCGAAAGAGGGAACCCTTCATTCATCAAACAAAGTATGCAAAGGATCTACTCATATGGTTCGGGGATAGAGAATGCATCGGGAAAGAACACTTCCATGGCTACATCCACCTTTTTGGACAACGACGAAACATGTAAGAGTGTTGATCAGATAACATACAAAGGTTTGATTGGTTTCTTATTATATCAGTATGCCTACATTATGTTTAGTGTATGCGCTTGTGCACATTTTTAGTCTGATCCTAAAGAATCACACCTTAATGCATTAAAGCACCTATTTAAATATCTTAAGACCACTTCTGACTTTGGGTTGTTTTATCAAAAAATAGCACCTTTGATCTTATTTCTTATTGTGACTCAGACTATACTGGTTGCAGAACCACTAGAAAAAGCACAAGTGGAACATGACACTTCCTTGGATATTCCCTTTTCTCCTGGTTTAGCAAAAACTATAGTTTGGTCTCACTATCTACCATCGAGGTAGAGTACATAGCTGCCAGACTTGCATGTGATCAAGTTCGTTGGATGAAACAAGTCTCAGTAGATTATGGTGTTAAAACATCTACATGTGTGATTTATGGTGATAATAAGAGCGTAATTAACTTGTCCAAGAATTCTGCTCTATATCATAGTACAAAACATATTGACATTAGACATAGATTAATAGATGATCATTGTAGTAAAAAGGACATCGAACTTAGATAAGTTCCTACAGAACATTGGGTTGCAGCTATTCTCATGAAGGCTTTGAAAATATAATCTTTTTCAAAACACCACAAAGACCTAGGTATTGTAAGTGAAAAAGAATTGATCTCAAATTCAATATGCTTATGCTCTATGTTTTCATTAAATATTGATCCTTAATATAGTATGCATACTATTCTCTCTTTATATGCTATATTTGACACGTGGTGTCAAGATTTATTTTTGTCACGTGGTTTACTTATTGTGGTTACACTTTTGGATGTGAAAAAGGGGGAGAGACGTATATAATGCATATAAAATAGAAATAAAAATATTAGTGTCATTGCAAATTTATTGTCAATTTATTGTTTGTATTATTGATCATGGCATATTGAAATTAAATTGTTAGTGTAATACCTTGTTTCCATATGTATGAGTATTATGTTAAGTACTTTTTGGTCATATTTATACATGTACATATATATGTATTTTTGGGTATTTTTCCTAATTTTTCTAAATTTATTGTAACAATAAATCGGGTTTTAAATATTTTTGAATCATTATTGGACATGATAATATGATGGTATTTAGTGGAATACATAGTATATGTATGTAGGCTAGGTATTAAAGAGTGTATTTCCTTTTTATAAAAAATAAGAAACTTGATTTTTGTGGGCATGCCACCTTAGCCCCTTAGGTGTCTCCTTCTTAGTCATTTGCAACCTAAACATTCCACCTAACCCTCCACTTGGCACTTCATTATCTCTTGCCACGGTGATTAGGATGGAGATGAAAACTTAAAGGAGAAAAAGAAAACAAAAGGAGAAGAAAAGAAAAGAAAATGAGAAAAAGAAAGAGAAAACCCAAGTTGTCATCTCCTTCACTAACCTAGGCCAAATTTCCCCTTGCCCTAGCCACCACCATCTTCTCTGCTCCCACCACCTAGGACCGAACCACCTCACTTGGTTCTTGAAGCTTGAAGGAGAAGGCTTGGTGAAGAAGCTTTTGGAGGACTCTAGGAAGAGACTTGGGAAAGCTAGTGCTTGAAGAAGGAGGAGTTTTACAAGGTAGGAAATTCTAACAACTCTAGTTAGGTGTTAGTCTTAGGATTGTTCCTAGCACGTTGTTATGTTAATTTGCACAGCATGTTGTTTTATGTTAATTTGCTATTTAAGCTAGCTTGCATGTCATTCTATGTTAATTTTTTTATTTCCAGCTAAGTCCTGCTAATTCATCTGAGTATAACTTTCAGTATAATGATCCAAAAATGATGATTTAATATAATTTGGAAAGCTTAGTAAGTTATCTGATGAAAATCATAGAACAACTTCAAAGGATCCAGTTCAAGTGCCAATTGGACCAGTCACACGTTCGCGAGCAAAGAGGTTCAAAGATGTACTTAACAGGCTGATTCAAGAGATCTGGGCTCAAGCAAATTCATGGAGGCCCATTGAGCATGAGCCATGTGTTCAACAAAGATGGCTCAACATGATTCAAGTTCTAGAAGAATCCAACAACTGGATAGCTTAAATTCAGCAAGTAAATTGGCATGTGGAGGATTAACCTTTTTGGAAGGTTTGAATGCCCAATTCTCTATTTGGAAGGCTCACATGCCAAATACTCAATTTGGAAGGCTCGCATGCGTAGAAATTACTTTCCTTTTCTATTTTTGGAAGGCTTGCATGCCTAGAAATTACTTTCCTTTTCTATTATTGGAAGGCTTGCATGCCGAGATAATTACTTTCCTTTTCTATTTGTTGGCAAGTGATCTGCCAATAAATTGGCTGATTTGTAGCCATAATTTTAGCCTAAATTTTAGGAACTTTCCTTGTGATTTTGAGCCTATTAAAAGGCATCTAAGCAATGAAAAATGCAGTTGATTTTTCGGTAAAATTTCTGAGAGAATCTCTGTTTGGTTCTTTGAAGAACTATTCAAACTTATCGGAGTTTTCCGTGGCGTTCACTATCGACTTATCAAACGGATTTCCACCACCGTTTGTGGTGTCTTCCTTAAACCGAGGTTCTTGTTTGCAATAAGCAACGTGTCGAGGTCATCTATACCAAGGTTCTTGCTTTTGTCCTACAACAGGTCGAGGTCTCCATCCAAATTCTGCTTATAGAACGATCTTGGGTTCCTCTTCGTTGTCGGGTCTCGTCGTTCCTGGCGGGGGTCACATCATTTTGTATTAGAGCTTTGAGTCTAGATCAGGTTTGCCTATCTTTTAAATCAAAAAAAATTCTTTCTTTAGTCCGTATTCTTTTTCGGTTTACATACCCTTGTTTAGTCGAATTTCTTTATCCATTTTTCGTTCGTATTTTGTTTCGAAATATCGTTCCTTTACTATCAAAAATATAGTTGTTGATTATCCAAAAAAAAGTTTCAAAAAAAGAAAAAAAAAAGAAGAAGAAGAAAAGAAGAAGGAAAAAAAGAAGAAAGAAAAAAACCAAAAAAAGAGGTACATCGGATTCAACAACATGGAAATTTTTTTTAATCATTCATTTTGGTTATAATCAGCACAACAAATCACATCACCCAAAAGATCTATCTTTTTGTGTGTTTGAAAATTCTCTCTCCAAAGACCAATCTTTTTTGTTGAAATTTTGATAATTTCAGACTTCCAAAATTTTCTTCACTCGTGTTTCTTGTAATCTTCTTTTCAGATCCAAAATTCCTTTGTGAGTTCTTGGTGAATTGTTATTGGAAATTCTGCGTATTGTTTGTTTTAGTTCCAAAAGAACTGAAAGAGAAATTACAGAGTGAGAAAAGTAAGAGTGGTGAGAACAATAGAGGGTTAGCCGCCACAAATTTTCACTGAGAAACAAGAGCATATAGTGATTCACATTCTTGAGTGTAAATACGCAAGGGAGAGAATTGTGAGGTCCTTTTTATCTAACTTTGTTTTGCAGGAAACATGTCTCGCAATAGTGCTACCACAGATTTGCCTGATCAGAAATTGCTAGTGGAGGCCATAATGAGTGAGATAAAGTGTGTGATGAAGTTGGAGCTCGAGCAAGTTCATAAACGGCTAGATAAGATGGAGGATAAACTTAGTGAGCAGCCACAAAATGCTCCTAATATGCATAGGAGGCAAAGAGTTCAACCGAGGGCAGTAAAAGGTGAAGATAAAGAGTCTTATAGGACTGGTTTTGAGGAAGATGAAGATCGATATTCAGTTGTTAATCATAGGAGACGTGGAGGGTAGTTTAGAGAAGCTAGGAATATGGAAGATACCAACTTGGGTGGTATTAAGATGAAGATTCCTTCATTTCAAGGTAAAACTGATCCTGAAGCATACCTTGAGTGGGAGAAGAAGATGGAGTTCATATTTGACTGCCACAACTATTCTGAAGCAAAGAAGGTAAGATTAGCTGTGATTGAATTTTCTGACTATGCTATTACTTGGTGAGACCAGCTTGTTACAAACATGAGAAGTAATAGAGAACGGCCAATAGAGACATGGGAGGAGATGAAAGCAGTAATGAGAAAGCGGTTCGTTCCTAGTTACTACTATCGAGAGATAGTCAATAAGCTCCAAGGTCTTATGCAAGGAAGTCGCAGCGTAGAAGATTACTACAAGGAGATGGAGATTGCTATGATCTGGGCTAATGTAGAGGAAGATAGAGAGGCTACAATGGCTAGGTTCTTACATGGATTAAATCGGAAAATCCATGATAAGGTAGAGATGCAGCATTATGTGGAGTTGGAGGACATGGTGCACATGGCCATCAAAGTGGAGAAACAACTCAAGAGGAGGGGTGGATCAAGTACATCCCATAACTCAGGTTCTACATCTTGGAAACCGAGTTATACAAAGAAGATGGACAAGCCACAAATGCCCAAACCTGAGCCTAAGTCTGAGAATATCCGTCACATTTCTAAAGGTAAAACTGACCCTTCAACCTCTAGAAATCGTGACATTAAATGTTTTAAATGTTAAGGCAGGGGACATATGGCAAGTCAATGCCCAAATGGACAGGTCATGGTGTTACAAGACAATGGTGAAATTGTCACCGAAAATGATGATTCTGACCATGATGACATGCCACCATTAGAGGATGATCTCGAGGAGGAATATCTAGCCCCTGATGCTTTGACATTGGTGGCAAGGAGATCATTGAGCATGCAAGCAAAATGAGTTGAAGAAGTGCAACGGGAGAACATCTTCCACACCAGGTGCTACATCAAAGACAAGGTATGTAGTATAATTATTGATGGTGGTAGCTGTACTAATGTTGCAAGTACAACAATGGTGGATAAATTGGGACTGCCCATATTAAAGCATCCTAGACCATATAAGTTGCAATTGTTAAATGATAGTGGTGAAGTAAGGGTGAACAAGCAAGTGTTAGTTGCATTACGGATTGGTAAATATGAAGATGAAGTATTATGTGATGTAGTACCAATGCAAGCGGAACACTTGTTGCTAGGGCGGCCATGGAAGTTTGATAGGCATGTGAAGTATGATAGTTTTACGAACAAATACTCCTTTGTACTTAATCAATGACCAATCACTCTTGTACCATTGACACCACATCAAGTTTATGAGGATCAAATGAGATTGTAGAAAGAGAGTGATAAAAAGAAAGAGAGTGACCAAAGTAAAGAGAGTGAACAAAAGAAAAGGAGTGAAAATCAGAGAGAGGTCGGGAAAAATGAGAGAGAAAAATAAAATCAAAATTCGGCCATTGAGAGAAAATCAGAGAACAAAAGAATTTCTATACAAAAATGAGTGAAGTTAAGAGAGCAATGTTTTCAAATCAGCCGATGATTGTACTTTTGTACAAAGAGGCATTTTTAAATGCTAACCAACTTGACCTTTCTTTGCCTAGTTCTGTTGTTTCTCTTTTGCAGGAATATGTGGATGTTTTTCCTGGAGAAATACCACATGGGTTACCTCCCATCCGAGGGATTGAACATCAGATTGATTTTGTTCCTGGTGCGACGATTCCAAACCGACCAGCCTATAGGAGCAATCTCGAGGAGACAAAGGAACTTCAACGGCAGGTAAGTGAGTTGTTGGAGAAAGGGCACGTGAGGCAAAGCATGAGCCCATGCGTTGTTCTAGTTTTACTTGTGCCTAAGAAGGATGGGACGTGGAGAATGTGTGTTGATTGCTGAGCCATCAACAACATAACGGTAAAGTATCGTCATCCTATTCCTCGCCTAGATGATATGTTGGATGAGCTGCATGGTTCTTGTGTGTTCTCAAAAATTGATTTAAAAAGTGGTTATCGTCAGATTAGAATGAAAGAAGGAGATGAATGGAAAACTGCTTTTAAAACATAATATGGTTTATATGAATGGTTAGTTATGCATTTTGGTTTAACTAATTCTCCGAGCACTTTTATGACTTATGAATCATGTTTTACGTGCATTTATAGGCAGATTTGTTGTTGTTTACTTTGATGATATGCTCATTTATAACAAAAACTTGGATGATCATGTAGTTCATTTGAAATCTGTTTTAAATGTTCTTAGAAAAGAAAAGTTATTTGCTAACATGAAGAAGTGTACTTTTTGAACATATAAGCTTGTATTTTTTGGGATTTGTTGTTAGTGC